>JANIIA010493323.1:0-15102 GCA_027478495.1 Erythroxylum alaternifolium | reverse complement strand
GAGAAGTTCTCGGTGAAATGGTTCTTAATTTTTTGATTAATAATTTCTAGATGTTATTAATATTGTAATAGTTAGTTAGATTTTAATGATGATAATAGATATACTATATTTTATAAATACGAACTCTATAATATTATGTTTTTAAAACTAATTTATGTTCGATTTAAAATAAATATTTTTTATTCATTCGATATCATTATAATACATTTTTTTACGCCTAAAATATATATAGGCAATATTATATATGCATATATTTATTTTTAAGAATATAACAAGTTGTAATGTAAAATATTTTAAAATATAAGATTTAACCGTCGTACATTATAAAAGCATCTATTATTTTATTAAAAATTAAAATATTTTGCAAAAATTAAATTAACATATATAGTCTTTTAAACATACAATAAATTTATCATATTTAGTAAATATATATTTTTATAATAAAGTTATTACAAACAATTCTCAATATCTATTTATTTTTAAAATGACATTTATAAAATGTGAATTTTTTATTTTTATTTAAAGGAGTAAAATTTTTTAATTATTGTTATGATTTTATATCATTTTTATAATTTTATAATTATTTGGTTGTTTGATAATTTAATTTTATTTTGTTTAAAAAATTATAAAGAGTTAGTTCCAATGACTTTTAAACTAGTGTCATGAGAGACTTTGGTAAATCGAAGTCAAATAAACTTATCAATCACATTATACATATGATATTTTAGTATCAAAATTATTAGTTTCATTTCAAATTAAAATTTATATTCATTTTAATAACTAGTTTGCGTAAATTTTTATTATATATTATAATTTACCATTATAATTTAAAATTATTTTAAACTTAATTATCATTAACTACTTCAATTTGTTTGAAAAATATCATTATTTAATATAGAATTAAATAGGACACATATCAAATAAGATTATTATATAATTATACAATCAAGAACAACAATTACATGTTAATAATTTTATCTAGATGTACTAATTTATCCCTCTACTTTTTCATTATTTTATGCAAGATCTTCTTAACATGTATGGTTATTGGTTGTTTTTCCCTTCGTTCTAACTTTTTCTGCTTTCAAAGATGGATATAAATGCCAAGAGGCGTAAAAACTATGCTGATATGCTAGAAAACGAAAAACATGAGCTCCTACAACGACACCGAGAAGCTTATGCTGCAAAAAAGAGGAACGCTACTTCATCTTTTTTTGGTCGTATAAATGAGAGGAATAGAACTGATTGGTCTAAGATGTCAGATGGTTTTAACAGTCCTGAGTTGTCTATAGGAGAACATCAATGTCAACCAGTTGGTGGTCAGCCTGTTTATTCTACCATTGATAGTGTAACTGTATATGGTCAACTTTTTGTTCATCCATCCAGTGGTCTACTAGCATAAAATCCATCTATTGATTTTAGCATGCATCATCTCAATACGAATTACTTCTCTCTCTAGCTTAGGGAAGTTATTGGTAGAGAATCAACAGTTGAAATGTCTAATAATATGTATCATAATTTAAATATAAATACTAAAAGGCATAAAAACTATGTTAAAATGTTATAAAACAAAAAACGTGAGCTCTTACAATGGCGCTGAGAAGCTTATACTGGAAAAAAATCAGTGTCAACCAATTGGTGATCAACCTGTTTATACTAACATTAACAGCGTAACTGTAAATGCTCAACTTTTTGTTCATCCATCCAGTAGTCAACTCCACAAAATCCATCTATTGATGTCAGTGTGAATCACTCCTCTCTTCGGCTTGGGGAAGTTGTTGGTAAAGAATCAGCAGTTAAAGTGTCTAATAAAATATATCATAATTTAGATTGTCCATCCTCTTCTATTTTATCCACCTCAATGGCATTTGTTGAGGACCCAAGTATAAATCTTTTTAGTTGTATTTTTTGTAATTTTTTATTATTATTGATGCTCAAAGTGATCAATCCTTTTATGAATCTTTTTAGGGATAAACCATCATCGTTCTTCATCAAAATTAGTGTGCCTTAAGAATTTCCCTACTGAGCCTCTATAGCTTCCTCTTGTTCCCAACTGTGAACATTGTGATGCTAAAAGATTTTATTTAGAGTCCCCATCATTTTGTTGTTTATCAAGAGAAATTTCTATTATTGCTCCTCAAATGCCATATGCTCTAAGACGATTGTTCACTGATAGTGATGAGGAATCTGAGCATTTCAGGAAGAATGTTTGTACATATAATAATAATGTGGCTTTTACTTCGTACGGAGCTAGGTATAATCGAGAATTAACAAAAAATAAGAAAGGTGTTTATACATTTCATGTTCAAGGTCAAGTTTATCATTTCCTTGATAGTTTAGTTTCGACAACTGATAAGGTGTCTAGTATCCAACTCTATTTCTTTAATACTAATGGAGAACTTAAAAGAAAGAACTAAAGGTTGTGATAAACTTCGTGAAGATACATTAAAACTGATTATGACAGTCCCATAACATAATCCCTATGCTAAGTTCTTCAGGAGTCTTAGGGACATTCCAACACTTGACAATCATACAATAGTTTTGAAGTGTTGTCCTGGCCTTGATCAGCGTGTATACAATCTTTCTAGTGCATCATAAGTAGATGCTATATCGACTGAGATAGATGATGAAATAATTGATAGATGTCCTCACATCCAAGTCTATACTCATTAGGGCACAAGTTACAGAATCCAATCTTACTATGCCTGTTGTGATGCCCTCATTATCCTCTTTTATTTCCTCGTGGTGAATCTAGATGGCATCATGGAATTAAGCAGCTATTTTCAAAGAGAAAGAGAAACAATGCTTCAGATGAAGGATTTGACGTTAATTTCAATTCTTTTAGTTATCTATTTGAATTGATTACTATGGAGAATGCAGGCAAGTTTATCTTTTCCTGTTTCATTTTTATAGTGTTGTCTAAACTTATGCTTTTATCTATTTGATTTGTTTGTATAATTTTTAGTTGCTGGTCAAGAATACTACAAAGATGGAACTATTTCTGCTAGAGAGTAGTATTGTTATAGGCTCCAAATAAGAGAACATAATGAATCGATGCTGCTTCGTAGCTTAAGGCTACTTTAGAAATTTGTTGTGAGTGCTTATATAAAGATTGAAACATCCGGGCTTAATTCCATAGAAAGAGATCAAATGAGATAAGGATGGAGATATTACAGGGTGTTTTGGACAGTATTGTCATTGGTCAGACTGAAGGTTATCTAATTGGTCGTCAAGTTATGCTCCTAGCTTCATTTATCGTTGGTCTAAGTTACATCAAACGTCATTATCTTAATGCGATGGCTCTAGTACAAAGGTATGATAAACTTGACATTTTCCTCACCATGACTTGCAATCCAATCTGGAAGAAGATTCAAGATAACCTTAAGTTTCATGAAAAGCCACAAGATAGGCCTGATTTATTGGTTAGAATTTTTAGAGCTAAATTTGAAATCCTTAAAAATGAGGTAATCAAGAAACAGATCTTTGGAGATGTTGCCGCATATGTTTATGTTATTAAGTTTCAAAAGCGTGGTTTCCCTCATGCTCATTTATTACTGACATTTAAGTCGCATTCTAAATTGCTCAATCCAGATTCTTATGACCAAATCATATATGCTGAAATACCAGATCCTATAAAAAATTTGTGGTTGTATTCTCTTGTGATTAAGCATATAATCCATGGTCTTTGTGGTCATATGAATAAAGACAGCCCTTGTATGAGAAATGGTGTGTGCAAGAACCATCATCCAAAAACTTTTCCTCCTTTTACTGTCCAGGGTGAGGACAATTATGCATATTATAGAAGGAGAGATGATGGCCGAAAAGTTAAGATTTGTAGGTACGAGGTAGATAATATATGGGTGGTTCCTCATAGTCCATACCTTTTGCTCCTTATTGATTGCCACATAAATGTTGAAATATGTTCTATTGTTAAGCTTGTTAAGTACTTGCATAAATGTCTTCAAGGGCCATGATCATGTTAATTTTAGTATTGTTGATTAGGAGACCACTGCTGATATTGATGAAATCAGTAATTTCCAGCAAGGTTGTTAGATTTCACCTCCTGAAGCTTTTTAACGTATATATGACTTTTGTCTAACAAAGATTAGTCCATCGATTTATGTGCTTCAGGTTCATCTTCCTGATCAACAATCTATCTCCTTTGATAGAAATTCATATGTGTTTTATTTGTTGAGAAATTTTGGCTTTTCAAGAACAATGTTAATTGAATTTTTCAAAATGAATTTGACAAATAAAAAAGTTGAGGAGATGAGATGTTTGTATAAAAATTTTTCGAAACATTTTGTTGAGACCCTAAAAATAAGAACATGGTCAAAAAGGAGTTGAAAGAAAGTTATAGGAAGGTTGGTTACTGTTGACCCTAAAGAAGGAGAGAGATATTACCTAAGGTTATTACTTATGCACGTTAGAGGACCAACTTCATTTGATCACTTATTGACTATTAATGGTGGAAAAACTAGTTGTTTTAATAAGGCTGCGCTAAATTAGGATTGCTAGCATCTGGTTCTTATATAGAACAAATTCTAGAGAAGGATGTTTTATTTCAGATGCCAGCTTCGCTCATACTTTTATTTGCTAAGCTCCTATTTTATTGTTCACTAACGAATTCTAAGCAACCTTAGGAAACATTCAAAGACTATCTTTGTTCTGATTACTAGAATGCTTGCTCCTATAATGCATATACATCTGAGGACGTTACAAGGATGACCCTCTAGGATATTAGTAGATCCCTAAAACAAATAAGGAAGAGCTTGAGTGATTATCATTTTATTGAATATGATTTTGTAGTTGACTATTATGAGCATTTCACTAAAGAAATACAAAGTGAGAAAAATATACATATTAATCCAGAAGATTTGTTATTACATTTAAGGTTGAATAGGGAACAAAAATATATATTTGATTTGATTTTAGAATTAGTTTTTATTCAAATGGTGGCAGCTTTTTTATTGATGGTCCAAGTGGAACTGGGAAGATTTTCTTGTAAAGAGCATTTCTTACAATTTTATGATCACAAGGTCATGTTGCAATTGTTGTTGAGACATCAGGTGTTGCAGCATCGGTCTTTCCTGGTGGTAGGATAGCAAACTCAAGATTTAAGATCCCGTTTGATTTTTTTGGAGAAGAAAGTTTGTTAGTTAAGTAAGCAGAGCAGTATTGCAAAGTTGATATTTGAATTCAGTCTCATCTTATGGGACGAGGCTTCAATGGCAAAACGAGAAGCCATTGCAGCATTTAATAATTTGCTCTAAGATATCATGAAGTCCAATCAACCTTTTGGAGGAAAACTATAGTTTTTGACAATGATTTTCGTCAAACCACCCGTTATAGACCAAGCCATAAAAGAACAGTTAATTGATTCAAATCTTGTGAATTCACGTCTCTAGCCACACATGCTTAAATTATCTTTAACAATAAATATGAGAGATATATCAAATTCAGCTTTTTGTGATTTCTTATTAAGGGTAAGAGAAGGTATATAACTTGTTAATTAACAAGATCAGATTTGCTTACCCGAACAGTTGGTTATTCCTTATCATAACAAAGATGAATCTCCGAATTGGTTATACCTTTTATATCTTATCGTTTATTGTCCATTTTATTATTTGTTTACAATTTTTTAAAACGTCTTTCTAATCCATAGTTGACTTCACCAGGTTAGCTGAAAGTGTATTCCTTGTCTTAAACATATATTCATCTTATCCATATCAGATGCTAAATAAATGCATACTCTATCTAACAAACAACTGTGTTAATGAAATTAATGACATGATGATCAATAAATTCTCTGGAAATCTACATTTAACTATAAGTTTTGACAGAACAGTTAGCCGAAGACATCAAGCAGATTGATTTTCTCAATTATCTGAATCATAAAGGTTTACCTCCTCATAGATTATTACTGAAAGAAGGCTGTCCAATCATGCTCCTAAGAAATTTGAATCCAACAAAGGGTTTGTGCAAAGGCACAAGGTTAATATTTAGACAATTAAAAGAGCACAAAATTTCTACAGAAATTGTTTTTGGACCTTATAAAGGAAAAATAGTTTTCATACCTAAGATTTCTATATAATCTTTTGATAATGAAAAGCATGGGATACCTTTCACAATTCCCTGTTCGTTTGTGTTTCCGATGACCATAAATAAGTCCCAAGGTTAGACACTTGATTATGTAAGAATTTATCTTCGACAGTTCGTATTTTCATATGGACAATTGTATGTTGCTTTATCAAAAGCTAGAACTCCTGAAGCGGCTAAAATTCTAATTATTCCAAGCACTTTTGAGTCTTCAAAAATTGATCACAAAACAAGGAATATTGTATTCCATGAAATTTTCCAGTTGGCTAAATTATAACATATAAAATAAGCAAAAGGTATATTGATTGTTCTGTTCAAGTGTATTTAGTTTCATTCTATTTAGAAAATTATGCAAATATTTTCTTAACCATTTTTTTGTAGAATGGAGAGGCGTTTATTGATCAAAGATATTTTACCTAGTGCTGAAGGATGGTTATGTCAAATTACTATCCAAGAAAAACAACAAATTGCTATATAACCTAACAAGTCATCTAGCAGACAAAAGTTTCTTTTTTTTTATTCAAAGGTATAACAATTATACTTTCTTCATTAAAAATTTTTACGTTTTCCATTAACTTTATTATTAACTCTATATTTAGAAAATAATAGTTAACTTGGCTATCAAATTGGAATTTCTATAAATCTCTTTACAGTACTACTAATAGGGATGTCAATGGGTTGGGCCAGGGGCCTTAGACTATGGTGGTCCGTGGCTAGTGGCCCGGCGGGCCGGCATGAGCTGGCTCGGGCCCGTCCAGCCCAGTACATGGGCTTACCACGGGTAGACTGGGCTGGCCCGGCCAGTCATATACTTTTTTAAATAAAAAATGTTCAAAACGACATTTTTTTGAAAATAACCGACAGGCCACGGGCAAGCCTAGGTCCATTATGGTCGGCCCGTGGCCCCCCGTGGCTCTATTAATGCTAGCTAAAAACAGGCCGAGTCGAGCTAAGCCAAGCAGGCTGGGCCACTTTTGACATGCCTAACTACTAAATTCATGAAATATTCAAGTTTTTTTCTATTGCTATACCTTTTTCTATAAAATGTCGTTACCATTTTTAGGTAAAGATTCAAGTACTTCAATTTGTCAAAATTTCAATTTGTTACTTTTCTCTGTCACTAAAGTAATTTAGCTTTTTTGTATTATGTTTTTTTAATAGGGATCACGGGTTGAAGCTATCATATTTAACAATGATATCTAGATAATGAGTCCCATTTTGTAGCCCTATAAAAAATATATCATTTCCAATGCTATTGTCAAGCCAATTCCACCTCAGTCCAAGTTGAAGACTTGAAAATTCAATAAATCATTATAAGTCGCACTGTTGTACAGCCTGTAACTGATGATGACAACATCCTACCCAACAAATTCAGCTATACATCCTTTGCGGATCTTATTAAGGATATTAATAAGAAGGAAAAATCAGTCGATTAGATTTTCCATATGTTTCTCTCAATAACTTTTTTTCCATTACATCTTATTGTACGTATCCTTAATTTATAATAGATATTTTGGATGTCGTTATTCAAGTTTTGGATGTCAAATCAACAAAGACGACAAAGTTTTAACTGTCCAAAAATTTGTTCTTGCCAACAAATAGTACGTTGCGTTCCCTATTATTCTCTGCAACTAATGAACTCCAATAACATTTGATTCTTTTGACATTTTCATTTTTATATTAGACAAAAAAACCATTATACTGTCAATGTGGGATGCTTTTGTTGCAAATGAAGGCCAACAAGTTATATAGGCCTTGCATACTTATCCCGTGGTTGTGTGTCGTAGGCTAAAAGTTCACTTTTATAATGGTAATTATGTTTTCATTTTCATCATACTATTTTTTTTATATTTATCCTTGTTTTTTCTTTTTTAGCTTACCATTTAAGAATTTTAGGTGTCGCATTATCCATATGGTTTGATTATGCGATTCTCATTGATCCACCAATACAAGAAGCTGCAGATTTAAAAACTGACGCTTCCATATTTCCCATCTTTACTCTTACAACAAATAAACTTCTATACACATTTTTAGATATTTTTATGCTTACACTTATAATTACCCATTTTTCAGGGCGCAGCAAAATGACAAGCGGCTAAAAGACTTTATTACCCAACAGGTTTACCTCAAGTATGATCCTGATGTATCTTTTGGATTCTCAAAGATCATTTTCTTAAAATCCACCGATAAGGTACATACATTTTATATTCTATTATGAACTTTCTTTCTCATATATTATCTATTTAATTTGAATATTCCTAATGAATATCTATTTGTATCTTTCCAGACAACATGGATTAAAGCTCATGTTTCCTTTCAACACATTCAGCAAAAATATTGTTATATAAGCTACAAAAATGCTTTCGCTTAACCACAACTACATATGGGGTTACATTTACATGTAATTCTTACAAGGAGAAACATCCAGCTGAACCCAGGCATTTCTTCCCTTTTTCCTTTTCAATTTTTTGCCTTTTTTAAAAATAAAGGATGAATAAGCTCCACGTCATAAATAATCAAGAAAAGATCAAAACATATCCTGATGTGATTTTAACATATACCTAGGATACTTGTACGTTAACTTAAGTTTAAGATCATTCATATCAATTCTAAATACAATTTTATGATATTCTTTATTTATTCAAATGTACATTTTCTTATTCACTTTCCTTTGCAAATGTAGATGTCGGTATGATGTTGATTTAACTGACAGCACAGGAACTGTCACAATATCCATTTTTGGTGAACTTGCTGAAAATCTCTTGAACTTCAGTACAGTTGAAGCTATGCAGTATTACAATCAGGTTATATTTTTATACTTATTACAAATGAAAATACATTTGATTATTTTTATAACATCTCTATTATATGACTAATGTTTTACATTTTTCTCTTTGGTAAAAAAAGTATTGAACTTCCTCTCGATAAGGTCCATGCTGAATTGAAAGTAAAATCGTTTCTCATTCATATCAAACATATTCATATACAAACATCACACGGAAGACAACGCTTCACTGTTATCTATTATCGCCAAACTGATGATGCTAAATTATAGGAAGGCTCAACTTTAAGTGAAAAAAGATATCATAACAATGCTGAAATGACATTTATAACTATTTCAAGTACCTATCATTATTTATTCAAACATTTTTTTATATTTATATTCATCAAACTATTTCAACTCTCCTTTTTTTTCACCCTTCACATATTAAATGAACCGTGTGCTAATAATGAACCAGAATTGATGATAACTTTTAATTTTCTTGGTAATGGTTGCACCAAAAAGCACAATCATGAATTCTAAACACACTTCCACACAATCATGAATTCTAAACACACTTCGCAATAGCTATGTATATATCTTTCATTAAAGATTCATTATTACTAGCATTTTACATCTCACCCTTCAAACTACTTCATAATGTTTACATTTTATAATTTGAGATTTAATCCATATACATCTATTCAACTTTTACCAGTTTTTTATATAACTATATTTTAACATACTCCAATTCAGCTTTGTGATCACCTTCAGGTCTTATGAGTTCCTACACCCGACTTGTATTGTTGTCTATCACTTATTCTATTTATTATGTTTTTTCCATAAATATTCATCCTTTATAAGTTGTATATTGCATTAATTAGCCTGACAAGAATTATTCACTCATTTACTATCAATAAATTGCCACATCTATTGTTATTTAATACTAAACATTTTCAGAAAATAAGTCCACTAAAATCTTTAATGTTATTATTTATTCGTTCAACATTCTTATAAAGAAGGTGATCTTTACTTTTATACTCTGTCACTAATATACTTTGGTTTTTTATATTTCAGAAGACATTCTTGTTTCTTCTTCAAAAGTTAGACAGTGTTTTTAAAAAAGATTCGAAGAAACTGAACCAGAATCGGCACCGACCTCAGATGATCTTATTGATGACCGCAACAAAAAGCCCAGATTATCATGAACTTTTTCTGCAATATTTTCACTTCATAGATTAAAGGGGCGGTTGAAAGCCTAAGTACAGAGGTACTTACCACACAGACAAAGGGAGATAAAGCAGCTGCAAGTTTACTTCTTGGAAAATATTGTAAAATGACAAAACCGTTAAAATTAGCTATGGGAAAATTAGAACACGTCCAAGTATGACCTATACATGCATTTGAATGCTTGAGGAAAATAACGTCGTTGTTTAGGCCACTTTATCATCATTTTCTAATAACTTTTAAGAAATGTCTTCACTAAAATGAACATGTATGTTGGTAGATTGAATTCTTCGTAAGTTGCTCTAGATAACCAATATGAATTCAGTGGATATTGTTCCAATATTTCCCATAGCAGAGGAATTAGTAGGCTAAATTTACTTTGCATTATCCAATGAATCACTATATTGTTTGTTTATACAAGATTAACTCTCTTAGCTATGCTATGTGAAATGGACAAGGATCAAGTTTCTGTTGTCGAATTTCTCGATTTGTAATGAATGCGTGGTTTCTTGTGATTTTGTCTGTATAAAATAAAAAAAGAAGTTAGGAAGAGAGAGAGAAAGAGAAAGAGAGAGAGAGAGATTTTTAAAATCAACAAAGAATATTAGGAGGAAGAGTTTTTAACTGATCTCTTATTTTACATGGCATTCTAACTATCAGTGTAATGTTAAATACACATTATAGCTATAATGTTTACTAGTGTAGAATTACATCCATAGGTGTATTATTTAAATGACATGTTTCTTTTAAAACTGTCAATGATGTCGTTATACTAGCTACTTAACTATTTCCTGCCTTCCTTGTTGAACTATGTTTCTCCTGTATTCTATTTTATATTGTCAATCTCTTTTTCTTGTTCTGCTTGCTCAAATAGTAATTTCTTTTTAATTCACATATTTGTTGATTGTTTTTATACGTCAGTCAAAAATTTTTAAAAAATTTTCACTGATTTATTGTAATTAATATTAAAACTTGTAGTTATTATATTATTTACTAAAATATTATAATAAATTTTACTTTATATGTTTCAAATTTTTTCCTTCAAATTCTAACTTTAACAATATTCACTCACATATTTTAACCATTCATAAAAATACCTATACATACGTACTCTTTAATTCTCAAAATTAACTGGGCATTATACATTTCTAAATTTCCACTGCGTATTTGTGCAGTGAACACCGGCGAATAATTATCTAATATATAAGAAAAGGTTGAATGGTTGTAAGCTTATATAGAAATTAGCATTGTTATAGGAATAAAACGAGAAAATCAAATTATTAAACTGAATTTATGTAAAAATCTTAAATCTTTCAAAATTTTAGCTTAATTTATTTTAATAATTTTATTATCAATTTTTATAAATTAACTAAATTTTATAAACTAGAATAAACTAATTAATTTTTATTTATTTAATTAAACTTTATTTTTTCAATAGATAAAAATAATCTTTTTCCTTAATTTTATTTTAGGTTGTTCAACTATTATTATATATTGATTTTATAATAGTTTAATAATAAAAAACAATAAACTTTTAAAATTTTTATTTTATTAATTTAATTTTTAAAAACATAAATTTGTTTAGAATATTTGTATTCTTTTATGAGTTAAATACTAAAAAAAGTCCTAAACTTTATACAATTTTACAATTATAGCCGTACTTTAAAAAGTGATAATTACATACCTGAACCTTGAATTTTTCTTTAATATAGTCTGAAGTTAGTGTCTCTATAAACATAATTGACGTGGCAAGCTATGTCGGCTATATTATGGTAAATTTAAGATGTTATGTATTATGTTAAATCCATATCAGATTTTAATTAATGTTTTAAAACCGAACCGGACATCAAACTGGTCAAATGAAATGTTTAATTTTTAAAATTTTAATTAGTATTAAAATGTTATAAAATTGATATACAATAAATAAGAAATAAAAATTAAAAATTTTGAATTAATCAACTTGTCCGTTTGATTAATTTTACTTTAATAAATAATAATTCTTATTGTTAAAATAAATTTATTTATTAATTAATCAGTTTTTTTAATATTAAGATTTCGAATATAATATGTAAAGATTAATTTTTAAAAAAGTAAATAATTTTATTATAATTTAATATTCATGATTTGATAATTCTAAAGGTATTAGTTTTAGCACAAACCATAAGGCATCGTATACCCAACTTTCAAGAACAAGTAATTCCTTATCTGTAAATATCATCAGGCAAGAAAAAATCTGGCCATGAACTAACCATTCATCTCTCTGTCGGTGGATCCCATATATCCATCTTTGATCTTCTAATCGGTTTGTTCATTTCACTTGCAGCTGTTATCGTCTATGGCATACGCATAATATCAAAAAAAAATTCTTTGTCAACTACGCTATCATTGACAGTTGGGCTTCTCTCCGTCGATACCAATATCGTGAATACCACACCAAATTTAGTATTAAATTAAATTTAGGTATAGTATTATATTAGTATCGGTTAATATCAAGTATTATTTTAGATAATTTTTTAAATTTATGAAATAGTTCTTGAATTTTTTTGAAAATTACAAAATAGTCCATTGTCTTATTTTACAGTTGTAATGTATATTTTTAACTATATCTCTAATAATAATAATAATAAATAAAAATCACAATTAATATGAAATAACAATAATTTTTAAATATTTCACATATAAATAATAATCACAATTTTTATAAAAAAAGGCAATCATCATCATACAAATATAAAATTAAAAACAATACAAAATATTTAAAAATTTTAATTTTAATCTTTATTATATAATAAATAATAATTACGTCAATACATCCAATAAAAAAGAACAATAAATATCCTTAACTCTCAAATTATTACAATTTACAACAAGCGTTCGTGATAAGAAAACAACGAAGTAGAATTGAAAATTATTTTAATTTATTATCAATTAAATATATTATATATTTAATTAATTAAGTTAATTATTACTAAAATTATAAATATATTAATTTAATTTATAAAGTTAAGAATTATTAATAAATATAATTAAATTGAAAAATATTTTTAAAATATAAAAATTAAAATTAAAATTTGATTTAATAATTAAAAATATATAAAATAAATATTAGTTTATAAATATTAATTTTAAATTACTTATTTTAAAAAATAAAGCATTTTTATTAATACTTCATTAATAAATATTATATAAAAGATTAAAATAAATTTAAATAAAATAATTTGTTTTTAAGTTTAATTTAAAGTATAATTATTATTAGTAATAAAAATATTTATTTTATTTTAAAATTTAAAACTAAAAATCACAATAAAAGTTTAACTAAATAATTAATTATAACAATTTTGAAAAAATAAAGGGGAGGGAGAGAGAGAGAAAGAGGCAATAGAGTAATTTGTAATTTTTTAAAAAAATTTTGAAAATTTTACAAAAAACGGTCGGTACTAGACTAAACAGACTAGTACCGATCAGTATTTACATTCGGTACATTAAAACTTATATTTCATAATGTTTTTGGGGCAGCATAATATGTACTGCCCAATACAGATCAGTATAAAACGAAACTTATAAGATTGGACTCCGAACATTTCAAGTATCTAAAGTGAGAAAGATCACTCTAAGAAGAGCATCGAGAGTCCATATCGTTTACTTTTTTTTTCCTTTAAATTAGTTTCCCACTCATTTTCCATACACCTTTCTTATGCTCAAATAATCTAGAGAAGAAATAGAAGTTGAACGCCTACTAATAGCTAGATCATTATAGGAAGAGCCTCCAGTCAACAGTCGAGATGGCCCTAAGCACGATTCGCAAAGCGATCGGGACTGTGAAGGACCAAACGAGCATTAGAATAGCTAAAGTGGGGGGCAACATGGCGCTGAAGCTCAAGATAAAGAAGATGTTTCATTGGGAGAAGACTCGAATAGACATTCCTGGTGTGCGCATTAGGAGAAGACAAAATTAGTTCTTGCGATTCAGACAAAATCAGAAGGTTTATTATTTAACCTGCCAGTTTTCATTTACAAAAGTCAAAAGTAAAAATTGAATAGGAAAATAATCCGATTCGTACTTAACACGATTGAATTGACTCGTTCAATTCAATTTTAACATCATTGATTTTAATGAAGTAAAATTAAACAAAAAATCCTAACCTCCCTTACTCTCCCATTTTGCCATCCACCTATTATTGTAAGTTGATTGATTTTGATGGTGATTAATGTCCTTCTTCTTCTTCACTCACTTATTTCAAACACAGTTTTAATTCTTTTTTGTTTGAAAATTTTCCATTTTATTTTCTCTTCCTAACTTACTTACTCTCTCTAAAAAATTCTCAAACACAAAATAAGAAACATAAACTTTTATCATATAAGAGCAGAATGAAAGACAAAAGAAACACAAGCTATTATTTCGCCTTGATTTATGAGGTCTACACACGTTTTTGTGTAAAGATTGGTTTTCGGTTTAGATGATTTATTTTTCTTATCCATTTACTCTCTTTCTTGCACGCCTAATCCTTTCAAAGTGAATTAATAATAATTAATTTAATATAATAATAATTTGACATGAAAATTTACTTACATCTAACATATCAAGTATGACTTGTTACATCGGCCATAGCTTTTCATGTTAGCTTTATTAACGAAGACACGTATATTAGATTATATTTGAGAAAAATTAAATATTTAAATATTTAATTACTATTTTTTAAAACTTAGATTATAATTATAAAATTGAGTTTGAAATTTTTTGTAGTCGATAATTATCCTTCTTTTGTTACATTCACGATTATACTTGGTTTAAAAATTACGCACATTATACAGATATATACACACATGAGGCACGGTTTGATTTCCCCAAGGCCACCTCTCGTCCTGTCTTTGTTAATAAAGAGCTTAACCCTGCGTTTGGTTAGTGTCTTCAGGAGTGAGGACGGTGGACAAAGACGTAAAAGTTCTGTCCTTCATCCTGTTTGCTTGCTGTCCTCACTCATTTTTGTTCCGTCTTCAGAGGACAAGGACAGAAA
>JANIIA010493286.1:0-15105 GCA_027478495.1 Erythroxylum alaternifolium | reverse complement strand
GGATTCTATCATGTAACATCGGCCTAAGTTTTAGTGTAGCAATCAATGCCTCATTTTGCTCCAGATTTAACTCTACATTCAGAGCTCTCAAATGAATCAAATTAGGTAGCCTCGATAACTAAATCTGAGCTACACTGGTATTATACTTTCTGCTCAAAGCATCAGCCACCACATTTACTTTCCTCGGGTGGTACTCAATTGTGCAGTCATAATCCTTCAGTAACTCAATCCATCTTCTCTGTCTCAAGTTCAACTCTTTCTGACTCAACAAATACCTCAAACTCTTATGATCTGTATAAATCTGGAAGGTCTCGCCATACAAGTAGTGTCTCCAAATCTTTAGAGCAAATACCACTGCAGCTAGCTCTAAATCATGTACTGGATAATTGATCTCGTGAGACCTTAATTGTCTCAATGCATTGGCGATCAACTTTCCATGTTGCATCAATACACATCCCAATCCTTGATGCGACGCATCACTGTATAACACATATCCTCCGGTCCCCGATGGAATAGTCAACACCAGTGTCGTATTCAACCGATGCTTTAGCTCCTCAAAACTCTGCTGACATTCTTCATTCCATCTGAATATTACATTCTTCCTTAGAAGTTTTGTCAGAGGGGCTGAGATCAAAGAAAACCTCTCGACAAACCTTTGGTAATATTCGGCCAATCCTAGGAAGTTTCGGATTTTAGACACATTCCTCGGAGCTTCCCAATTCATCACTGCCTTAATCTTCTTTGGATCCATCTGTATGCCATCTCCAGTCACTATATGTCGCAGAAACATAACCTGATCTAGCCAAAATTCACACTTACTAAATTTTGCATACAACTGCTTTTCCTTCATAATCTGTAAAATAACCCTCAGATGCTCAGAATGTTCCTTTCTACTCTTCGTATACACCAAGATATCATCAATAAACATAATCACAAATCGATCTAGGTAGGGCTGAAACACTTTATTCATCAAGGCCATAAAAGTTGTTGGGGCGTTAGTCAGCCCAAACGGCATCACTAGAAACTCATAGTGCCCATACCAGTTTCTGAATGCACTCTTAGGTATATCAGCCTCAGCTATCTTCAACTGATAGTATCCTGATCTCAAATCTAGTTTCGTGAATACCTGAGCTCCCTGCAGCTGATCAAGTAAATCATCAATTCTAGGCAGCGGGTACTTGTTCTTCACTGTCACCTGATTCGGTTGCCTATAGTCAATGCATAACCTTAAAGTCTCATCCTTTTTCTTCATAAACAGCACTGGATCTCCCAAGGTGAAACATTGGGTCTAATAAAACCTTTCTCCAGCAACTCCTGAAGCTGAGTCTTTAACTCCTTCAGTCCCACATGTGCCATCCTATATAGAGGAATAGATATATGAGTAGCACCTAGAACTAGATCAATTGTGAACTCCGTTTCCCAATCTGGTGGTAAACCAGGTAGTTCATCGGGAAACACATATAGGAATTGCCTAACCATGGGAATGTCTTGTGCACTCTGCTCTGCTTTAATATCAATGACGTGGGCTAGATAGGCCTCACATCCTCCCTGCATCAATCTCAGTGCACTTATGAAAGATATCATCATGGCTGGCACCGCTTGACTAACTCCTCTGAATACTGCTGTCGGCTGACCGGGAGATTCTAGTACTACCTCCTTAGTGTAGCAGTTCATAATGGCCCTATGAGCAGTGAGCCAATCCATGCCTAGGATAATGTCTATCTCTCTCAACTGTAATATAATCAAGTCTGCCTCTAACTCTGCTTGATCGATCCTAATCAAGCACCCCTTGCAGACTTCTCCTATGACGGTAGTACTACCTAGAGGTGTACTCACCTCTAGCCCATTCAATAACATCTCCTTAGTACAATGCAGCCTACATGCTAGATGCGGTGCGATAAAAGAGTGTGTGGATCCTGAATCTAGGAGTGTGAATGCCTCAAAGTCATAAATAAGAAATGCACCTGCCACAACATCTGGTGAGTCTTGAGCCTCCTGCCTCATTATAGCATAGACCCTGGCCTGGGACTGCGGTCCACTACCCCGCCCCTCATTCCTCATAGAAGAACTCCTAGAGCTCACTCTGCCTCTACCTCGACCTCTCTGTCCAGGTCCACTTCCTTTGCTCTGCTGGACTGTAGCATCACTCTCAGATCGCCCACTGATACTAGACTGAGTTCCCAAAGTAGCAGGACAATCCCTGATCAGGTGGTCAATGTAGCCGCATTTGAAGCAAGCTCCAGTTACCCTCCAACACTCACCACCATGCCTCCTCTCATAATGCTCAAAATTAGAAATTGATTCTGTCCTGTACCCTTTCTACTGCTAGTCTGTGAAAACTTACCCCTCTTCCCAGATCCTGACTACCTGGATCCACCTGATGATCTGAAAGCTCTATTCTTGAAGCATCAGCCACCACATTTGCTTTCCCCTGTAGTACTCAATTGTGCAGTCATAATCTTTCAGTAACTCTATCCATCTTCTCTGTCTCAAGTTCAACTCCTTCTAACTCAACAAATACCGCAAACTCTTATGATCTGTATAAATCTGGAAGGTCTCTTCATACAAGTAGTGTCTCCAAATCTTTAAAACAAAGACAACTGCAGTTAGGTCTAAATCATATACCGGATAATTGATCTCGTGAGACATTAATTGTCTCGATGCATAGGCGATCACCTTGCCATGCTGCATCAATACACATCCCAATCCTTGATGCGATGCATCACTGTACACCACATATCCTCCGGTCCCTAATAAAATAGTCAACAATCGATGCTGCAGTCAACCGATGCTTTAGCTCCTCAAAACTCTGCTGACATTCTTCATTTCATCTGAATACTATATTCTTCCTCAGAAGTTTTGTCAGAAGGGCTGAGATCAAAAAAAACCTATCGACAAACCTCCAGTAATATCCGGCCAATCCTAGAAAGCTTCGAGTTTCAGACACATTCCTCCAATTCATTAGTACCTCTATCTTCTTTAGATCCACCTGTATGCCATCTCCAGTCACTATATGTCCCAGAAACAAAAACACCCAAAAAGATTTACATTAATCAATCGAGAAAAACAAAACAAAAACTCAAAGATATATCCAGTTTTTCTGCACTTTTTTGTCCCACACTCAGTACTGAACTTCAAGTCAAAATTAGAAACTCTTAATGACAGAATTTGAATTTGATATTTTCATACAAAATGTAGCTCTATGTCTCTATTTTAATTTAAACTAAAGATAATCTCATTTGGATAACTACAGAAGAAGTTATGGCTAAAACACTGAAATATATGCAGTAAACATCATTTTCAAGTTTTTCCAGATTTTCACATCCACGACATACACATAAAAACTCACATAATCATGTCATCAATCTTAATGTACTCATGATTCTAGCTTCATTTAACCATACCCATGATATTTAAGACATAACTTACTTGATTTCTCTTTAAAATTTTCAAAATCTTAGTCAACCCTAAATCTCAAGAATTAACATGATCTCATCTTCTAAAGATATATTAGATTGAGTTTTCTTGTAGTAAATAAAAGAAACAATAAGATAGAAGTAGCAATTGAAAGATGAAAGAGCTAGGTTCAAAATTAATGAAGGTTAACAATAAAACTCATGAAGAAGAAAAAGCTTGAAGAAAATAAAGAAGGTCACGTAGAAGAGAAGAAAATGAAGAAGAAAAGCAAGTGAAAGACAACTTTTAAAGTGGTCTTTCAATTAAAATGGTGGAGTTTCGTGAGTGGGGAGAGGAGTGGTAAGTGTCACTGCCACTTGTCACTTTCCTATGGTCCTAATTGTATCTCTTTTAAAACTAGTTCATTCGACTTTAATTACATCAAAACCTAGTACAAAAATACTACATAAAAAAGGAAAATATATAAAGTCTATCTAATTTGTCCAAAAATTTCAATTGACCGACCTGAGTCACGTCTTCTCTTGCCAAATCATAATCTACACAACTGGTAGAGCCTCTCGGTAGCTAGAGTCGTCTCTCGGTCCTTAAAAAAATAACGTTGCAATTATTTTCATGTGCAAAAATTCAATATTCATGAATATAAGCATATCATATAATGCATGAGTATGAAAAATATATTTCTAAGCTCTTATTAATCACTCATATTTACTATTCTAACCTCCCAAAGGTAACGAGATGTTACAACTCTCCTCTCTTTAAAAAAAATTTTGCCCTCAAAATTCTTGCCTGTTTGCTCAAACAGGTGGAGATATTATCTCCTCATATGTTCCTCCGCTTTCATATGTTCCTCCGCTTTTAAAGTTGCTTCCTCAGTTGAGTGGTTCCTTCAAAGGACTTTTACTATTGCAATGACTCTGTTCCTCAGCTGCTTGATCTGCGATCCCACAATCTTGATCGGCTTCTCAACATAGCTTAAGTTACTAGCACAACCTGATTCAGCCAAAATTCACACTTACTAAATTTAACATACAACTGCCTCTCTCATGATCTGTAAAATAACTCTCAAATGCTCAGCATGCTCTTTTTTACTCTTCGAATACACCAAGATATCATCAATAAACAATCACAAATCGATCTAGATATGGCTGAAACACCTTATTCATCAAGGCCATAAAAATTGTCGGGGCGTTAGTAAGCCCAAACGGCATCACTAGAAATTCATAGTGCACATACCTGCTCCTAAATACACTCTTAGGTATATCAGCTTCAGCTATCTTCAACTGATAGTATCCTGATCTGAAATCTAGTTTCGTGAATACCTGAGCTCCCTGCAGCTAGTCAAGTAAATCATCAATTCTAGACAGCGGGTACTTGTTCTTCACTGTCACCCGATTCAACTGTCTATAGTCAATGCATAATTTTAAAGTTCCATCATTTTTCTTCACAAACAACACTGGAGCTTCCCAAAACGAAACACTGGGTCTAATAAAACCCTTTTTTCAGTAATAATGATATGATATACACCGGAATGACCTCCGGGTGTCCTGGTGTGTACCCTGCGATAAGAAAGCACTACACCGGGGACCTCGAAAGGCACACAAAGAAAGTACGACAACCAATTAACTCAAACAACACCTTTGAGAAGACCATCGACCAACCAAAGTCGAAATGTAAGCTACTGCAATGTCTGGTAAAATATTGTGGAACAACATGAGAACCTTGAAATATGATGGACGAGACATAAAGCTCTTCTTTCCACGGACACACAACTTTCATCTTTCCTCTTAAGAACCTTACACTCTTCACAATTCTTTTTTCCTTTTTGAAATAATAGTCAAAACATTACGTATACTATTTTCCTGTTAAACTCTACTCTCCAAGCAAAGTTGTCTTATGCAATCATAGACTGTTTTCTTAGATTTTTTGATACACAAGATCTTTAAAAGAGACAAGTGTAGAGCATACTTGTCTCTGTATAATGACAAATAATAACGTGCACTCAAGATTCAAGTTTCAGGAGAGGGAGAACTTACAAAAAATGGAAAACACTTAAACAAACATTCATTTTCAACATTTCAACATGTTTTCAATGAAGGAGAAACCATACTTTTATAGGCAAAGCAAGAGCATAAAAGTAAAACTCCTAGAGACATAATAATTACAACTTTAAAAAAGAAAACAACTTCAAGTACAATTATCACATCTTTAATAAAGCTACTTTGAAAAAGTAAACAACTTTTTAAAAAGCATACAATATGATGATAAGAAAAAATCTTGCACAGCAATTTGTGAGTCATAAAGATTCTCTTTTATTAAAAGACTCAAAGTAAACTTTTAAAAAGACGTCTCACTTTAAAGTGCTAAAGTGGAGACATGATCATGTTCAGAATCATCTGTCAAGGTTATGTCATTATCAATTTGTTCAAAGATGTGACCGATATTAGTTGCAGTCTATGTAAAAAGTTCTGGGCTAAAAACAGAAATAAGTTCTTAGATAGGACTAGATGGTCTACTTAAAACTGTAAACAGTCGATATGTAAGACAAGGAACTTCACCAGCTCGAAAATTGATAACAATAAAGAGAGTCACCGGTATCTAATGGTCAAATGATGGAGAGATAATTGGTACAAAAAGAACAATATTTCCAAAATACGAAAAAAAAAGTACAAATATCATTAGGTAAGCTCAAGAAGTGGTTGAGTTGGTCTAAGAAAGCATGTAAATTAGTCATTAGCTGTATCCAATCTGTAGACCAATCAAGGGTTATTCGTTAATGCTGAAGGTGATTTAGTGTGCACATATGTCCAAAAGTACTCATACATTAATGACGATGTATGATATAAATAGCATAGACTTTGCAATCAGTTAAATAGTATCTCATAAGCGATAATGAGCTACAAGTCATTTGGAAAGGGTTGAAACTATTCTAAAAAAGCCCACAAAAAAGAATTAGCACTAGTAGAATCAGAGAAGTGGCGATAAACATTGAAGGGTGATAATGATACAGAACAAGCATATAGGGCAGACAGTCTCGAAAGTGACAAAGAGTGGGTAAAATATCAAAGTTGAGAAGTGTGATATGATGATAGTAAAACAGACTGATGAAAAAAAGGGAAAGGTTTTGCAGCATTACTTGGAAGAGTAGAAAACAAAGAAAAAAAATTGTTACTATATCTGACAAACTTAGGAAACTCCATTAGATAAAAAAAATGATCCAGAAAGGCTAAATGATAGGTTTGGCAGGTCAAAAAAAATCAGCAAGTGTATTGTGGTAATCTTTGATATGACGATTGGAGAATTTATAATAAGGAAAAGCATCTAAAGGTCAAGGTAGATTTTGTCTAAACAAAGTGAATAAGTCTCAAGTATAAGCTGTCACTTGTAATATGAAGTTTCGGATGTAATTAACAATTCCAAAAAATTGTTGTATCTGTTTAATAATGAGATATTCATCAGAAAAGTGTAACAGCTATTGTGCAATATGTAAACCAGGTTGGTAGAATCTATCTATAAAATGCATACCCAGAAATTCAATTTTTGTTATATCAATGATGCTTTTACAAGATAAAAATATATTGTCATATTGTTTAGTAAGATCTAAGAATTGCTGCTGTAAGGCCTGATGTTCCTTGTGGATCGTTGAAAACAAGAAAATGTCATCGATGTAAATAATTACACTATTGAGGATAGGCTCACAGATCTTAGTCATAATTCTTAGAAACAATGACAGGGCGATTTCAAGCTCAAATGACATAATAATCCATAGGCATTATAACAGTTTTGTACCGTTCAATGAGGTGAATACCTAATTGTCAAAATCCTACTTTAAAATCAAACTTGAAAAAGATAACTTCTTTTAAAAATAGTACACGAGTACTAATTTTTAGAAGAGGAAATTTGTCATCTTGAAGGAATGCATTCAAAAACTTGTAATCAATTACCAATCTCTTTTTACCTCGCTTTTGTTATAAACATTTATTGATATAGAATACCTGACAAGCCCAATATAACTTTGTGAGCTCAATGAGACCTTGCTTTAGAATGATAGCACGCTCATCTTGTGCAAGCTTGAGGTCATCAGGGTTCATCTCTAGATGTGCGGCTTTCGTAGGATTGATATGTTCTTTTTTTTTAAAACGTAGACTTGTGAAAAAGTCAGCATTTTTTCAAAGAGGATATAAATGAGTAAACTGTGCATGTGATTCAGGACAATATTCCAACAGTTTATCTCTCAGTGATGTATATGGTATAGGAACTTGAGAAAGTTCAAACACATTCTTTATTTCGGTGTATAAACTAAAAAATGATCGATACTTGAGGTTTGTGAGTAAGATCTGTAAAAGTGAAACTTTACTGTGGACATCTATAAAAATGAGAATATTTGGGTCAAGTAGATTGCTTTCAAGTACTTTTGTCCAAATTGTACACTGTGGAAAGAATCAGATTCCAATCTTTCTTTTTGTAATAAGCTCAATCTTGAATGAATTACCATCTGAAGTTGTAAAGTATTCATCATGTGAAATCCATGTCTCAGAAGATAAAATGTTGGTTTCATAATCGTACGACTGAATTCAGTATTCATAAACCCAATAATTTTGATGGGTCGATCATATTTGTCTTGTCTGAAGAATTGGATTTGAACATATGATCGTCGGATTGAAGTATGATCTAATTTCATGCAGGTCTACTGTAGCATGTATAAAGAATCATCTAAGGATTCTTCTTCAAAAGTCGTAACGAAAACAACAAACTTGGTATCTTTATCTTCAATGGATTGTTCCTCAATAAGATCAAAGTTATTAAAAGAATGAATAAGCAAAATGGATTGCATTTGTTTCAATAACTTAATATCTTTCTTACTTTTGTCTAGATATGTTAATGGGTCAGGCCGGCCCGCGAGCCAACCCATGGGCTGGCCCGCCGACAGGCTGACCAGCCTGTGACTTATGCTATAGCCTGTCGAGTCACTAGCAAGGCAGGCAAGCCCACCCCGTCCATTTATTTTTAAAGAAAAAATTCAAAACGACGTCGTTTTGGACAAAACAATGTCGTTTCGAAAGAAATGGAGGGGCCAACTATGGCGAACTCGTGGCCCGACTAACTTCGGCTAAAAACAGGCCGAGCCAAAATTGTCATCCCTACTTTTGTGAAGATAAGTTCATGCAAAATATCTTGATTGTCTACAGAGAAAACATCGATCAGCTTTCTGATAATGATGGGATTTCTTCTTGAAGAATCGAACAAACTTTTTTTTGTTCCATCTTTTCTCACATAAATTTTTCTGAAGAATCGAATAAACTTTCTTTTTGTTCCATCTTTTCTCACATAAGTTTTTTTTTAAGGCTTGTAGCCTGCCATTTGTCTACGAAACTTTTTTCGATGATAAGCATGTCTGTGATGAGATGTCTTCTTGTTGTTACAATCATAGTTCTTCTGATCTTTGCACTTAATCTGAAGATAAGGCTTATTGCAAGCCTATTTGATAAGTGAACCACCTTTAACTATGTTCTTGAATAAGGCATGTTGATTACACAACTTATCAAGAGAAGCTAAAGCAAGCTGGTAAATTTCTCCAAGAGATATATTAGTCAATTCTCGTTGTAAAGAAACTATGGTGCTTTGTAATTCCGATTGAGTTAATCTGAAAGGAATAAGATAAGAGAATATCAAAGATTAACATCATTCAATCCATTTAAAAGTTAGTATCTCTCTGTCATACGTTGATAATACTTCTGTAGATCACGCTTATTTAATGAACACGATACTCCTGACGGATCTGCTTATTTATAAGCTAAAAATCACCAATAAATTCCTTATAAATTATTCCAAGAAGAGCTCCGACTATAATGACTTGGATTTACTGAAGTCTTTGATAGTCATCAATACTTTGCCACCATTCTCGTAAAGTACCAGTGAAACGATAAGTGAACTCTGACAAAATATCTTGGAAAGGATTATTTGGTCAAGTCATTTGAAGATCTATCTATGTACCATATTCATGCAAGCGATATATCCATTTCTTTGGTAGAAGATCGTCAAAAGTAAACCAAAGCCCTAAAATAAACTTAGTTTATGCAGCTGGCTAAGCTGGTACTGCTTGTGGTGTTCGTGCAGGTCTAAAAGGTTTAGTACCTGTATATTCTGCTTAACTTATTTCTGGTTCAACTTCAGTAAGTTTAGGCATAGTCATCAGAACTTTTGCAAGTTTGATAGATCAGCTAGCTATACTAAATAATCGGAAAATGATTCGGAAAATGATTCAAAGATCTGTTCATATGATGACTCATAAATTGTTGCAGAAATTTCTAGTGTTGTGACAGAGGCTTCAAAACAACCTTCTGACTCTTCCGTAACAATTGTAGGTGCAAGAGTTGCTATGAACTCTGTTAAAGGCGTTTTTATCCTTCCCATTAGAATTGGAAGGCTGAGACTTTGGTGGAGAAATAGGAGGTGTATGTATTTGTAACGGTGTACTCCACAGGTTAACTAGTTCAGGTTTTGTATATGAAGATGATGACTCAGGAACTTTTTCAAACTTTGGCTTTATTTTGACTTTTTAGGTTTTGTTTGAGCTGTCTCGGGATGGATATGTTATCTGATCAAAAGATAGTTGAACTTGAAAACCTTTGAATAGTCAACTTCTTCTAGATACGTCTAATACAAAGGAGAAGTATATACTGACTGTGTATTTGGAAATATTGAAAAGGACGAGTCATATACAGTTGTAGACTATGCATATTGCATATCAGCTTCCATACATTGCACAATTCCATGTATCTTCTTGAATTCTCGAGTTTTGAAGTCAAAGTCAGGTCCAAAACACTACGTAGCAATATGAAGTCAAAGATCAGCATCAAGTTACTGAATCTGAGCTTTGTATGAGTCGTATAATTGTTGGATCTGCTTAGAAACAGCATCAACTTTATGTTGAATAGTATGAATTTGTTGACTAATTCTATCAAGCTTAGAATCAATTCTCCTAAGGAATTTATTATGTGCTACTGCATTCGATGTCTGTCAGTTAAGAACTTCATCAGAAAGATTAGAAACAAGTGTTCCTTGTGAAGTAATTCATGTGGCTCGAATATAAGGGCTAGAAATAACCCTAGTTGTTTTATCTGTACTCGTGTGTAGAGAAAGAAAATCTTCTTCATATGATTTTACCATCACGCAAGGTATAAGAGTAAAAGTAATAACCGAAATTGCTGGCTTTAGTTGAAATGTACAAGATTTCAGCATCTCACGAAGAGATCTAGGTCTTAATTTTTCTGTAATTAGATTGTTAGATTTCCTGGAATCATCTGGATCCAAATCATCCTTATGTGGATGATATTGTTGCGAAGGCATGAAACAAGGTTTAAACTTTTTCTTCCTCCTTTGTCTTCTGGCATACCGCTCATCGTCATCTTCACTATCTAACTCAAGGTTGAGACAAACTTCATAATTAGGTTCGCATATAGATGAGTCAACATCCCATATAAAATGTCCACGATAATGGCTAACATAAACTAGATCTCCGTTAGATTTGAAATAATAAATATGAGGATCATATTTACTTTCCGTATGAGAAAATACGGGTTGGATCAAAACAATAGGCCCAAATGTAGAAGTTCCAGGTGGACCTTCGTTGGGTTTTGCATAGATGGACTTCATCGTTCCATCCCTTAATGTCTTCATAATCAAAGGAGTTATTGTAGGAAAACATCATTGATGAGGTGTATGGAAAACTCTCTGGTAACTGGTGATTCATTCAATAGGCATCAACTTTTTAAGCTCCACATTTAGTAGTTGCTTCGGAATCTAGAGGATAGTAGTTTAATCATTAGAATGATCAGCAATTATATAAAAAGCATTCGAAGTAGACTTTAAAAAATTGAAGTCCAAATCATGATTCTACATACGATAGATCATCTGGTGATGTAAAGTAGCCATGATGACTATAAGATTTTGATCTACTATAGTGATCTAGATCTGAACTTGTAATTTTTCAAATAAAGTAGACTCATCCAACCTGATGTTGAAATCAGGTGCTATTGTTAGAATGACACCTCCATTATTGAGAATAGTCGGCAAGGTACCAATCAAAGCATTTTAGTACGTCATGTAGATAGTGTTTAGAAGAGATATCCTAGCTATAACAGGTATTTCCAGTCTGCTATGAATTGTAAGATCAAGACGTATAGCTCCTACATGAAGATGTGTATGATTGTGTTATCTCCAAAGAGAGATCAACTCCTTTGGTATCTCAAGCTTCACGTATTGTTTTGCTGATGTAGATTTGAGGTCACACTGTTCTAATCTGAAAATTTGAATGATTTTCTTAACTTTTAGGCGAGATGTGAACAAAATAGTACGTATATTTCTTGTCCAATAACGATCACGAGAATATATATATACTGTAAAGACTCAACAAAGGTAAAGAAAACTCACAATCACGATTTTCTACAGAAACATGAGTAATTTTTACTAAATTTTCTATACGATTAGACAAAATACGCTCAACATTAGAAGATAAATTAGACATAAATAAAGTTGAAGACAAATGAACAGGGTCATTTGGTAGTTTTTTCATATCTTATGGGCTCTCTCCTTACTCACTCTTCTCAAGAGACAATGTTACCGCCGGCCAAGACACAAAAGATGACTCTGATACCACCATATCTCTCTTTGGAGTTGAAAACTTCACCAGTCTAAATAATATAACTTTTAAATAACTAAATCAACAGTACAAGATAATGATAGGGACATTATATTCTAAATGTTATTATTATATGATTTCTACCAAGTGTTTACTTGTTTGATTGTTTCTAATAGTATTTCATTTTATTTAGTTTTATTTTTTATCAACCAGTCTCTTTATTATTAGCCAAATAATAGTGGGAGAATTAGATTTAGAGATTAAAATATCCTTGTAGGATTGACCTCTACTTTACTATTACAATATAGGTCAACTTGTCAATA
The DNA here is from genome assembly GCA_027478495.1 of Erythroxylum alaternifolium. NCBI lineage: Eukaryota > Viridiplantae > Streptophyta > Magnoliopsida > Malpighiales > Erythroxylaceae > Erythroxylum > Erythroxylum alaternifolium. The sequence goes on along the minus strand of JANIIA010493286.1, from coordinate 2,727 downwards.
GTCTTGTATTATGATAATAGAAAAAACTACATTAAAAAAACATCTTCTTTGACATAGGTTAACTCTTACAATCATCTTCCTTTATCACAATTAAAGAGTATTTATAACATCAATTACTCACTCAACTAATCTATCAAATGCTCAAATATAGTTCAAAACATTATTTATTGATCACATAATATATTGGGGATTCATATCATGCTCACATACAAATAAATGCAATGAAACTCAAAACGTTCGAATGAATAGGGCATTTAAAGAACTAAACAAAACTTTCCTTCGTCTAATCCCTAATTTTCCAAATCGTTCCTCCTTCCAAGACTTTAGACATATCTCTTGCTGCAATCTCCTTTAAAAGATCAATTCCAAAATTCTTGCCTTAAGACTTAAACCTTTGTTGAGATCTATAATCAATGTTACAGAGTGGTTTTATTGTAGGTAGAAATATTGGAGATAATCTATTCCTGGCTTAAGAAATCTTCAAAGATTATCACTCTAGCAAATCCATCAAAAGCTATTATATGAGATAGACCTCACCAAAGCCTTTGACACACTCAACTGGACATTTATGCTATACACACTAGGTTTTTCACTTTCCCTTAAATTCACAAAATGGATTTATCATGTGTGTCAACTTCCTTTTTAAGTGTCTAGATAAATGGAGAAGCTACACAAGTGTTTAAAGGAGAAAAAGGGGCTAGAGAAAGAGATCTGTTATCCCCATATCTGTTTGCATTGGCTATAGAGGTTCTCACTAGGATCATTTCCTCTCAAATTTCACCAAAGGAGTCCTTTAGCTATCACTATAACTGTAAAAGAATCAAGCTAAGCTCTTCAACTTGTCAATTGCTGGCAACCTCTTAATTTTATGTGGGGTTGATAAAGGATCAATACAGCTATTGATAGACCGTTTGGAGGATTTTGTTCAATGACAAGGAAACTTTATGGGTAAAATGGATGCATGAGGAGTATATCAAAAGAGCAAATTTCTAGTCAATGAAGCCTCTCTTCAATTCATCTCAAATCACTAAGTTTATTCTAAGTCTAAGGGTAGTAGTAGGGATCAAAATAAAGCACATAATAGGAAATGGTAAGCAAACCAATTTCTAGGTTGATAACTGGGCAAAATTTTTGTTGCTTTTTCTACAACCCCTTTACAACCCTAGACAACATATATTGCCCATCAATGCAACAGTAAGCTCTATGATTAAAGATAATCAATGGATCTATCCTTTAAGAGGAGTAACTAATTTGCTGCCTAGTTTTCCTAACTACCTCCTAAACCAAGATAATCCCAACAAAGTCATATGGACTAGAGATTCTTGTAAGAGGTTTTTGACATCCTTTTAAGTAACATTGTTCACCCATAGCATGCAGGAAGTTAAATGGCACGACGTAGTTTGGTTTATAAATCATGTTCCTAAGCATTCTGTTTTCCTTTAGACGGCTTTCAAGGACATATTACTCAACCTGGAAAGAATGGGAGGGGTCGGGATAAATCAATGCATTCTGTATGGTTCACACCCAAAAAGGGACCAACTGCTATTTACATGCAATTATTCCTCGGATGTTTGGAGACATATACTGAAAAAGTTCAACTTGCAGAAAAATCTCACATCCTTGGAGGAACTAACTGATTGGTTCCTAAACCTAAAAGTAAAAAATATCATTTATATGTTGATGATTAAAACAGGAATCATTTACTTCTTGTACAAATTATGGAAGGAGAGGAACTACAAAAGGTTCAGGAACATTAAACAGTAGCCTACACTACAAAGGAGCAACATCATTCACGGAACAAGGGAAATGGGGATAATGAAAAACCTAAACCTTAATTTTAATTTTCAATTTAGACTAAACTGGGATCTGCCCTAGATCAAAAAATACAGGCTCAAAACCAGAAGGATAAACATGCAACAGGATAGGAGAATGAATAAGGAAAATATGAGACAAAGGAACATATAGAGAAAGTGCGGCTGGGTCCTGTGTGTTTCCTTTCCGTCTCTTCTTCTAGCAGGATGGATTCTCAAATTAAGCATGCTTTGGTTGTGAAGATCATAGGTCGTAAGTGACATAGTTTAGAGTCAAATTTCTTGATGACTAGAATCGGGTTATCATAAGAAACGTGAAGGAATCGGTGAGAGAATGGGATATACTCACTCTTCTTGAGTTTGAGAGGGAGGCTAGGAGGGTCCGTTGATTGCATCAGATGCGTTGTTTCTCGGACAAGGAAGAAGAAGATGAAGATAGCCCCACTGCTCAATACGTGGATCCTCAAAACAGGAAGATGAAACATAAATTAGTAAGGAACAAATCAAGAAAATAAAGGCAGAGGATAGAACTCACCTCAGACAAGTCAGTTGGAGTATGCAGAAGAGGAAACGAAAGGGCTAGAACAATCTCCCTTAGGAGAGAGGAAAAACAGGACTTCAGCCTCGGTGAAAAACAGGTGTGAAATGGACGAATGAAGCATAGGCATTCTGACAAAACACTTGGCAATATGATAATTTAATTACAAAATGTGCCATGTTATGCAACTAAGTAGTCTCCGCAAGAACTTACGCTGCGTTTGGTTACTGTCTCATGTGTGCGAAGACGGAACGAGACAAAAATTTAGAGACAAAATAGAACAAAAATTAGAGACAGTAAGATATTTGATTGTGGTGGACAAAACAGGAAAAACTGTCCCCGTCTCGATGACAGAAATGTGTTTGGTTGCATGGGACA
>JANIIA010493214.1:0-15108 GCA_027478495.1 Erythroxylum alaternifolium | reverse complement strand
TCATGTGCAAAAATTCACTATGTATTATTCATGTGCATATATGAATGCATGAATATGTCACAGACACTTTCAATATTTCTAACCCATTCCAAATTACCAAAATGACCAAAATACCCTTTTCAATAGGTGAGGGGATGTTACGAATATAGATTTAAGGCAATCGCTTCTTGAAAACATCGTCTTCATTTTTTTGTATCAAAGTATTCACATACAAATTCCAAAAACATGCATCTTCACTATTTATTCATTATATGCAAGCATATTCATTAAAGTAACAACATATTGCTTGTTGAAGTCTCAATTAATCTTGAAGATTCATCTATTAACTATAAAAATATGAAATTCCCATTTCCCTTCACATTGATCAACCATCCTTTTCTTAGCATTTCACCTTATTCTCTAATAAACACTCTTAAGATATTTCTTATGATATCTTTTTAATTAACTTTGGGCATTATTTGTAATTGGACATATTTGGATAATTGTGGTATATCATTATGATAGGTAATCTACCTTATGTGGGTTTCTTGAAGAAAATATTACATGAAGGATAAAATTCTAGTGAAGATAGGATTTAGTTGGGATAAAATCACCATATCTTAATAAGGATAATGTGCAAATTTTTTTGGTGATTTTGGAGCTATCTTTGGCAACCTATTTTGGTAATTCTGGTTATCTAAGACAGCTAGATTTTTTGAGTATTTTATCTATATTGGGCAGTTGCATTTTCTCTAGTGTTGCATGATTTTTTCTAGGCTTTCTAAATATTGTTTAAGTGGTGAAAAACATCTAATAGTGTTGTGATGTTGCAGCTCTATTATTGTGATATTTCAGTGATGAAACAATTTTTTATTTGTTGAGTTTTGTGGTTGCTGTATGTGGGATGCTTCAGTGATAATATCGAAGGTTCACAACAGAATTCTTGTTGGACAACTTACCATAATTTTGATTTATGAAGTTGCATATCTAGGGGAGTTGCTTTCTTATCTTAAATGTCATCTTTGTTTATATTATTTTAGATTCAATCACTTGAGATGTTTTATTATCATCTTTATGATCAATCATTGTTGCTAAAATCCTTTGTTAAGGTTAACATAAGGTGGTTGTGCTATTAGGAGTGATTTACTTTCACAGGGTAAGTATGAGGGATAGTGTTAAGGGTTGTGTGAGTCATCTCAATAAAGCCTCGGGTAAAACTATTGTATCACAAGTGAAGTTGATTAAGCTGGGTGAGGGTCCTGCAAACATATACAAGGTGTGCTAAACTACGTTACCAAATCTTGGTTGTCGATTTATTATTTTTGTGTTTAATTTTTTTTATTTTCTAGAAAATTAAAAATTCCTGACACAGTTGTTTTGTATCAAGTAACCAACAGAAATAGCTTAAAGCAACTGTTGTAGAACCAGATTTTGCAAAACTACATCCTTTTGAATTTTCAATTGGTATTAGAGCCTAGTTCACCAAATCAAAACTTAGTATGTCAAGTTGGTGCAGATTAGTGTTTCATAATTATGGCTACAAAAGAAGGGGAATCAATCACCAATTATAGCTACAAGAGAAGGTGAATCAATCACTAGGCCACCATTACTAGATGGTTCTAATTACCCTACTTGGAAATCAAGGATTAAAGCATAAGGAACCAAAACATGGAATTCAATTTTGAATGGCTAGACACATCCAATGATGATTGATGAAAAGAATGAAGCGGTACCTAAAGATCCATTTGAATGGACAAGGCCTGAAGAAGAGGAAACACTTGACAACTCTCTAGCAATACATGCAATTTTCAGTGTTATAGATGATGGATGTTTCAGTATGATATCAACTTGTGAATCAAAAAAGGAAGCATGGGATACATTATAAACAATACATGAGGGATCAAAATCGGTGAGCTTCAAAACTTCTAATGTTGGCTACTAGATTTGAAGAGCTTAAGATAGAGGAAAGTGAAACTATCAGAGACTTTCAGGTGCAATTGCGTGATATTGACAATCAAGCACATCAACTTTGGAAGAAGTATTCAAATTTGAAACTTGTCAAGAAAACATTGAGATCATTGCCTCTTATATTCATACCGAAAATTGCAGCCATTGAAGAAGCTTATGGCATTAATGATTTATCTTTGGATAAGGTAATTAGGATTCTCAAAAACTTTAAGATAACTTATTGAGAGATAAGCATGAGAAGAACAAAGGTTTGGCTTTGCAAGTTGAAGTTGCTAAATCTATAAATGATTTAGGAGACAATTCCGATGAAAATGATGAAAGATAGAGCTGAGTTCAAACAGAATGTTGGGAGTTTATCAAACAACAATTTCAAACAGTATGCAAAAAATCAAAGAGGTGAAAGGAAAGTAAAGAAAATTCAATGTCATCAATGCTAAGTTTCGTACATATACAAGCGAAATGCACTAATACTCTTAAGATGAGAAAAGGGAAGTCTTATACCAGTATTTGCAGTGAAAACGAATTTCAAAGTGAGTACGGCAGCGAAGAAGATGAGTAATCCTGCTACATTGGTTGTTTTAAACAATAAAATTTTGGTTTCCTGCTTAGTAGCAACCAATGAAGAAACTAATACAAATGTTTTAGCTCTAAACTCAAATTCAAATTATGGCAGCGATAACAATGACTCAAAATTCAAAAAGGAAGACATCTACAAGGTCGATGAATTAATGTACACCAAGTGGGTGAAAACATGTAAGTGAATGAGAACCTAAAGAGAGAAAATTTAGCCATGAAGGATGTCATTCATGATCTAAAGATGAAGTTGTTGTTAACAATAGATGAACTTAATGAAATAAAGTTAAAACTAGTCAATATTGAAAAAGGAATAAGAATGTTGAATGCTAGTACCAAGAAGCTAGATTAACTACTGGAAATTTGTAAAAACAAAGGGAACTTTTAGGTGTTGGTTACAAAGGTGGAAGTTCTAAGTTAAATGATCAGAAAAACGGTGAAGTTAGGTTTGTCAAAAAAGTAAGATCAAGTAAGCAAGGAGAAATACCAAAAAGAAGCAAAAAGTTCATACCTATATGTAACTTTTATGGTGTAAAGGATCATATAAGGACAAATTATTACAAGTTGCTGTAAACACTATTCTATAATGCTTAAAACAGAAAATTCAAACGTTCTTGAAAGAACTTTCAGCAGAAGAAGCCACTAACGGAAAAAAAACCGCAAACACCTGTGGCTCTTAAATTAATGCATGGCACTTCTCATAATAGATGGTATTTTGACAATAGGTGTTCATGATATATGATAGGTGAAAGAAGTTATTTGATGGATTATCAAAGTTGTATGGATGATCACGTAACATTTGGTAATGGGAAGAAAGCAACCTTAACTGGTAGAGGCATTCTTTGCATAGATGAATTGTCCCATTTCAAAAAAGTCCAAATCCAGAGTTAGTTGTTTCTAGAAAAGAAACCAACCAAATAGGGGACCAATTGGTTACTTCTAAGGGAGAAACCAACTAGACATCTAATGATAGAGATGATGTGATAAAAATAATGCCATGTTTGAACTTCTTCGAGGGACATAGAGACTATGTGCTGTAAATTTTTTAATTATATTTTGATATTCTTTATTTTTTAAAAAATGTTTGAAGGAGTTAACATCTAGACTTTCTGAGTTGTCAATCTATGGATTTTTTCTAAGGTTTAGGTTATTGGTGTGTTTTTGGCTTTTCCCTCTTTGTTGATTAGTAAATTTGATTTGAAAAATAAGGCTCTGCTTGATGATTTGAGAATTCTGCTTCTGAATTTTACATTACGAAGTTATGTCGAGAAAATGTCGATGCTTGGTTAAAGATCTGTACAAGATTTAGATTTTCTATTAATTGGGTTTTTTAATTTTTATTTTGGTTTTTCTCTATATCGTGGGTTGTATGAGTTTGGGCATTTGGTTTATTGGCTTCTCGACAACAATGTACATGGATTTATCTATACGTCTTTATAGTTTTTATTCAGGCAAGAAATGATGTTAATGACTTAGTTTCTTTTTTAAATTATGAGCTTGAATTCGTGAATGAATTTGTTTCCTTACTGAGCTGTGAAGATTATATTGATGAGAAAATTAGAATTATGTGCTTACTATCATTGATTGCTTTTGTTCAAGATCAATCCTGGCAATCTACTGTATTGGTTACTGTCCCATCTAGTGGGCACCGTGACATACTCTCAAACCTTATGCACAAAGCCATTGATTATGTTGTTAGTGATACTTCTAAGTGAACAAGCAAAGAGAGCTGTGACTAATCTCAAAAACCCAGTGATCAAAGGGAAACAATGTGGCGTGAATGGATTTGGTAATAGTGTGGCATGAATGGATTTGGTCAAGATAGAGACATTTTATTTTGGTAACATCTGTAAGTTATGAGCAAAGGAAGCTATAAATAAATGGTTTTTTATAGTTGATATCACATCAAACCTTCTTCACTGAAATTTGGAAATGCAATGTTCTTCATATTTTGGTAATTTATTGTCTTTTTCGTTGAAAGAGAAACTAAAACATTATAAAGTTGTAAAGGTAGTAACAATGAAGGAATAAACCATGGATTTGCCTTTTTGGAATTTTCTTCTTGTTAAGATGCCATAGATGCTTTTAAATGTCTTCATAAGAGAGATGTTTTATTTGGAGTTGAGAGACTAGTAAAGGTTTCTTTTGTAAATTACCTTATTGACAATGGTGAAGCAATCATGGCCCAAGTGAAGACTATATTTATCGATGGTCTACCCACTCAACCTAACAGTGATGGAATACTCTTTTTTCAATTGGGTTTGTTTTTTATCAATCTATAATTTTAACTAATTATATACAATTTAATTTGGATGTTTTGTTGACTGAGATGAATTTGTTACATGCTTCTTCATTGCCACAACATTTTGATGCTAAGTTGGGGCAAGAATTTTATTGTAATTTGAATAAGGGAGTGTTGGATGATACAGTTTTATACTTTCGTATGGTTTATGTGAGGGAGAGATTAATTAAGTTTGATTCTGATCCATTGAATGTAATTTTGGATTTTATGAATTTAATTGGGGATCAGTGTTCTGAAGATGGAATTGAAGTCAGTAGTGATATGTTGGCATATTTAATAACTAGTGGTAAATTGTTTTCTTGGCCTTCTACTGCTACTACGTGCTTATAATTCTTTCGTTGCACCTATTACTAATTTTTATGCCTCTTTATTTGCTGAAATTGATCAAATTAAGGGATTATTTCAAACGAGCTAGGATACACTCTATCAATTCAAGTAGAGGGTTTTGCACTCAACTTCTAGTGATTCTTAGCCGTACTTTTTGGCATCTATTTGTCCTAAAGGGGAGAAAATTAGATGATTGTTGGCTGTTTTGTTAACTTGGGATTATTATTTCTTTGGATATTTGCTAATAGTTTATGTGAACTTAACGAACTTGATGTTATTTGAAAGTTATTTGAAACTTGATGTTCGATGTTACTTGCAAGTTATTTGGAACTTTATGTACAATTAAAGGGCAATTTCCAATTATCTTATTAAAGGGGAGTTTTTATATGTGAAAAATAATGTCAAAAAGGGGAGATTGTTAAGATATTTGTTACAATATCTTTTTAATTAATTTAGGCATTATTTGTAGTTAGACATAGTGGGATAATTGTGGTATATCATTATGATATGTAATCTATGACACACACCTATCATGAAATGACTAAGCGGCCTGCCCAGCAGCCAGCGATGAACTTTCAGTCTTTATCCAATCTAATACGAAAGTTCTCGTAGAGCTAAGCCTATTTTCTTTTTAATCGAAAAGCTTTAATGCATTATAAAAAGATAAGAGCAATGGAGTTTTTTAAAATCATTTTTATTAAAAATTTTGGCAGCACAATAGCTATATTTTGACCTCCCCAAAATTTTCAAATCTCTGTAAAATTTCAAAAACACTTATATAATCATCTCAAAATCCCCATAACAAATTTTGGACTTTAAGTTCATTCACAAACAATCTCAACAATCACTTCAATACTCTTAAAAATAAACACAGACATATTCATTCATTTAACTTTAAAACATTCATACATATGCATTCTTTATACAAAATATAGTCCAAAACATTTTCATGAAAATGCAAATGTTCCTAAAAACATTTACAAGGCAAAAATGCCTACATAGCAGCACATGACGAAGTTGACTATTCAGGAGGTGGAGTCCCTACTGCTAAAGCACTTGAATGTGTACAAGGGAAGTTTCACTTAAAAACAAAATAGAGAGTGTGAGTTAAACGAGCTCAGTGAGTGCTATAATTTCTATTCAAATCATATTTAACTATTTAAACCTCCCAAAAACAATTCATCTCAATTCTTATAATTCAATATTTAATATAAAACATATATACTTCTAGAAATCAAGTTTCTCAAATCGCTTTTCAAATAAATAGTGGCAGAACTAAAAATTTCATGAATTTCTTACATGACATAGCCTATCACCAACTTCTTTGTCATATGGTACCCTCAGGCATAAAGTCACAGGTAAGTGATGCAGTCACGGAGCTAATTCTGCATCGCTTACCCACGACTGGTTACCCACTAATTATGGAGTTGGTTCTACATTGTTTACCTGCACTAGGATAATCATTATACATCAGTAGTTATGGAGCTAGTTATGTATTGCTTACCTACAACTAGTTAACCACGAGTTATGAAACTAGTTCTACATTGCTTACCGATACTAAGTTAACTGCTATATACCAGTAGTTATGGAGCTAGTTTTACATCACTTACCTACAACTGGTTAACCACTAGTTATAAAACTAGTTCTACATTGCTTACCCATACTAGGTTAAACGTTATACACCGGTGTAATAATATGTATAAAACCTATCGGTATACCATAGGCTAAAAAAACTATCTCCTTTTTATCAACCAATAACATCATCTCAATATAAACACAAATCATATAAGATTTAACTTTCAAACTTCAATTCATATATTGCTAAAAAAATAAATTATACGAGAAATATTCACTTATAATGCATCATTCACATAAAACTCATAATCCATATTCACTTCACGATAGAATAGAAATCATTTTCATAAAATACATTTAAAATGCACTCACCATTAAGTAACTTTATCGTCAAGCACATTCAAGCGTTCTATGATTTTTCTTTTCCTACACAAGTTCATTTTGCATAGGCGCTTATTTCCAAGTTTGAAAACAAGACATTAACACTATAAATTCGGTTTAACAGAATTCAAGATTAGTATTTAATCTCGTAACACATACATTCATCGTATTCTCGTTTACTACCATAAGCTAACCTATTATTCTCCATTTCCAATTCTAAATTCAAAAGTTACTTAAAACCATATTTTACCCATTCTAACTTATAAATTTCTTCAAAACACTATCTCAGTCAATTTAATTCACCATATCATGATCATGCATGATGAGTCACGGTTGTGACCTATGTCCATAATCCATACCTCCGTTTTTTCTTTACTTTTCACATAGCAAACATTGAAATTAGGCTTTGAGTTTTACTATACATTTGTTCCCCTAAGTCTCTAGTTTCTATATCATCAAAAATAATGCCATTTCACCTTCTAAATCATGAAAAATATACCAAATATCACAATCTATTTCAACACAAGGGCAGTATCAGGTTGCCATTTGCAATCTCAAACTTTGATATCATTAATCTAGAAAAAGGTGTAGGTTTACTCTAGATTTTTTTAGTACTATGTCTTAGATTTCATATCCAATTGGAATCACTCAATTTGGAGGTCTGCAGGCTGATTTATGGTCAAAACAATGGGACTGGTTCAAACTAACCTAAGACAGAATTCTACTACACATTCCTCTTTTATTATATTCAATCAATTGTATTTAAAGAAACACCACAAATAACACCATGAAACCACTGATCTTAACAAATCCTGCTTACTCAAAACAAACCCATAAAAATCATAAATTTAGGTTAGGAGAACTAATCACTTTCTTTCTCTAATCTTTTGGATAAATGATGAAAACTTAGGTTTGCTCAAGGTTTCTCCAAATCTCCATCAAACAATAATGGAAGCCCTCTTCTTCTTCCCTCCTTGGACGAACTTCAACCTTGCTTCTATTCCTTTCATTTTTATTTTTGCTCTCTCACGTTTACTCTCTCAAACACTCTCACGGTTATGTTTAAATGAAGCCAAAAGTCTTGCTTTATTCTTTTTATACTTAATGCTTTACACATGTCAATGTCTTAGTGGTTGTCTCTAATGGCTAATTTTTCATTTAATAAATGATGCTTAACCCTTTAAAAAGCCTTTAATTGGTCATTAGGTGTGACTCACTAATCCACTTACACAATTATACACAAAAAGACCAAAATGCCTCTTTAATGAGTTTAATTCACCAACTAATTGAACTACATTTTGAAAATATTCTGCAATCATCTTATCATCAAATTGACCACAAAATTTTCTAATTAGGTCAATACTTATTGATTGTATGCTTTGAAAATTTTCGAATGGGCTTAAAATCATTAATACCCACTACTTTCCAAAAGGGGCATTTTAGTTTTAAATTTTTGAAACTCCCAAAATCCATCCTATCATACTTATTTTCGATCTGTTTCATTATCATTTAACTCTAAAACTTATTCCAGATATTTTTCATTATTTCAAGGTTGGTTCCACAAAAATTCACTATTCCTCCAAAAATACTATTCACCGATAATAAAAAATTTTATTGAGTGAAAGGAAAGGTTCACGGTTTTACAATCACCCCTACTTATACAAATTTCATCCTCAAAATTTAACTAAGCATTCATGTTCAAAATAAGTGGAGATACAATGCATGCATCTGCTACTCAGGCTCCCGTGTAGCCTCCTCTACTACATGATTCCTCTACAGTACCTTAACCAAATGAATGATCTTATTATGGAAAACTCGTTCTCTGCAGTCAAGGATTTGTATAGGTTCCTCCTCGAAAGTCAAATCTTCCTTTAGGTTCATTGGTTGTTTAGTGATTACATGTGAAGGGTTGGTTAGGTACTTGCAAAGCATAGATACATGGAAGACATTCTGAATCCTTGCGAGCTCATCTAGTAGCTTCAATTGATATGCCACTAACCAAATTATTTTTGTGATATATGGTCCCATAAAATGTGGACTTAGCTTCCCGCGTTTCCTAAATCTAAGCATACCTTTCTAAGGAGAAATCTTAAGAAATACTCTATCTCCAATTTCAAATTCAAGATCCTTATAGAGATTATCCGTACAGCTTGTTTGCCTATCCTAGGCTATCTTTAATCTATCCTGAATAACTTGAATTTTATCTGTTGTCACCTGCACAAGCTTGGTACATACTAGTTTCCTTTCAATAACTTCATCCTAATATACTGGAGTTCTACATTTTCTTTCATAAAGAGCCTCATAAGGGGACATGTCAATACTAGCCTGATAACTGTTATTGTACATGAACTCTATTAGTGATAGCTGCGTGTCCCAACTCGCCCTAAACTCCATAAGACCAGACCTAAGCATATCCTTAAGTGTCTAGATAGTCCTCTTTTACTGTCTGTCGATCTAGGGGTGAAAGGCAGTGCTAAACTTTAACCATGTACTTAAGGCTTTCTATAAGCTGGGTAAAAATCTTGATGTGAATGTAGGGTCATGCTATGAGACAATAGAAATCATCGTACGATGGAGTCTCACTATCTCATCCACATACAGTTAGGCTAACTTGTTTAAGGGATAATCATTCTTGATTGGAAGAAAATGTGTGGACTTTGTTAATTTGTCCACTATCACCCATATAGTATCACGTCCCTTCTGACTCCATAGAGGTCCTATTATGAAGTCCATAGTAATCTTCTCCCACTTTCATTATGGGATGGAAAGGGGTTGCATTAGTCCCGCAGGCTTATGATGTTTTGCTTTTACCTGCTTATAGGTTAGACACTTAGAAACAAACTCTGCTATTTCTTTCTTCTTCCATCTCCATCAATAGTTTTCTTTGAGAGTGTGTACATTTTCATGTTACCCTTATGTATAGCGTAAGCTGAGGAGCGAGCTTCCACTAAGATCTCTTTCTTTAACTCTCTTACATCAGGTACACATAATTGCCCTCCATCACTTTCTATCTTCAATTTCATCAATTGTAGATCTTGTTTCTATCCCTCTCTAATCTAATTCGCCAAGATGGGGCAAATGTGAAAGGTAGAAATTAATGCCCCTGAGTTTGTCATATCTAATCTCACTCTTAAAGACCTCATTTCCACTATAAGTAAAGATATATCGTCTTCAATTATGCTAACGAATCGGTAGGTCTCCTACTTAAGGCATCAGTCACTACATTGGCTTTTTCAGGGTTCTACTCTATCGTACAATACTAATATTTTATTAATTCCAACCACTTTCTCTACCTTATGTTCAGTTCTTTCTGAGTAAACAAATATTATAGACTCTTGTGATTTGTGAAAATCCTACAGGGAACACCATATAAGTAATACATCCATATTCTCAATGCATAAACTACTACTACCAATTTTAGATCATAGGTGGGGTAGTTCTATTCATGCTTCTTCAATTGCCTAAAATCATAGGCTCTAACCTTATCTTTTTCCATGAGTACACACCCTACCCTTGTCTTGAGACATCATTGTACACTACAAATCCATTAGTCCCTATCGGTAATGTAAGTACAGGAGTTGTCGTCAATCTTTCTTCCAATTCATCAAAACTTCATTGACAGGCATCTGACCACTCAAAATTCTCCTCTTTTTGTGTTAACTTGGTTAGTCGGGTTGCTATCTTAGAAAATCCTTATACCAATTTCCTATAATAGCTTGCTAATCCAAGGAAAGTCCTGACTTCTATCATAGTTATGGTAAGTCTCTAATTAATAACATCTTTAATCTTTTTGAGATCCACACTAAGTCCCTCAGCTGAGATGATATGACCCAAGAAAGTAACCTTGTCAAGTCAAAACAAACACTTACTGAACTTAGCGAATAACTAGTGTTTTCGTAGGGTTTGTAGTACAAACTGAAGGTGTTCTGCATGTTACTCATGACTGCCTGAGTACAACAATATGTCATTAATACACACAATCACAAACTTATCTTATTACTCTTGAAACACTCTATCCATCAAATCCATAAAAGCAGTTGGAGCATTCGTTAATCCAAAGGGAATAACTAAGAATTCATAATGCACGTGCCTCGCCTAAAGGTAATTTTCGAAACGCTTGATAAGTGTAAATTGTATGATGTTTTAGGGCTTAGTTTAATATGTACTTAATTGTTAATTTAATTGTTTAGTATATGTTTAAGTTAGAATTGTGTTAGTTTGTTAATTATTTACGTTTTAAGTATTTTATAGGTTAGTACAAGTCTTTCAGCTTAAATATTATGTTTTTAAGATACGTTGTTGTATTTGTTAGTGTTTCAGGGTCAACATAAAAAAACGGAGAAGTTTTGAAGACATCTAAGCCTAACAATAGCCCACGCCACGATCGTGACACAATAAGCCACGATTGTGACAAAAGCACCAGAGTTAGCCCACAAAAAAAATGTTGGTTAATTTCAATAAATAACTATTTCGCTGGCCTTCAGGTTATGAATTGAGCTAGTAGCCAGTTAAGAACGTGATGTAGCTGAGTAACTAGATCAACACACAACACAAATGTGTGCCTCCACGTCAAAAGGCTATAATGACATTTTAATCAAGCAGTTTAATAAAAACATGACTTAGTCGAGTAACTAGATTGACATTTATTACCAATGTTTGCCTCTAAGTAAAAGACTAGGTACATTTCTACAAAATATTAAAGAAAAAATGTTTTATAATAAACCCACCAAACTTGTAAATAGCTTGACTTTTCATGAAAATGTACTTAGGAGTAGTCACAGAGTTTGACTGACCAAAGAATTATTAATGTGTGTGTATAACTGAAAAGGGTGAGTAACTTAACATTTTGGTTTTGATTAATAAGTTTGTTTAATCTACAGCCCCTTGATACAGATTTTACATGTTAATGATTTGAAATAACTGAAATGATTGTGTTTAAAGTTCAATTTATTTCATGAAGTTGAAGTCATTGTTTCATTATTGCATTATGTGCTTTGTGATTTTGTGTGTTTGTTGTTTTGTTTGCTTGAGGACAAGAAAATGTTTAAATATGGGGATGTTGATAAATGTAAATTGCATCATGTTTTAGGGATTAATTTGATATAATTCAATCGTTTAGTATATGCTTAAGTTAGAATTGTGTTAGTTTGTTAATCATTTATGTTTTAAGTGTTTTATGGGTTAGTACAAGTCTTTGAGCTTAAATATTATGTTTTTAAGGTACCATGATGTGTTTGTTAGTGTTTTAGGGTCAAAATCAAAGAACAGAGAAATTTCGAAGACATTCGGGTCGAAACAACGGCCCACGATTATGGCACAATAGGTTACGATAGTGACAGAAGTACCGGAGTTAGCCCACAATAGTGGCCCACATGCCACGATCGTGAGAGAAGACCAAGACATGACCTATGATCGTGGCCTGCATGCCACAATCATGACAGAAGGCTCAGATGTGGCCCACGATAGTGGCCTATAGGGCCACGATCATGGCCTGCATTGGACAGACGCACAGACACTAAAAATGTCAAATTTCAAGGGATTTTTTAGACTTTTCTGACCCTGAAAAGATCCTAGGGCTACTTAGAGCACAAAGGATATGTAAAGAACAAGACAAAGAGGCAGAAGGAGCTTTTGCTTCAGCCACTTTTAAGAAACCTTAGAGAGAATTCATCGAGAGATTAAGAAAAAGAAGGACAAGAGAAGTGGAGAAGAAGCTGACTCAACGTACTTCCCAGATCATGAATTTCCTGACAGCGCTACCTCCCATTAGCCTTTCAGATCATATTTTCTATTTATTTTCAATTTTATTTGTTGTATAGAATTGGGAATAACAGTTTGACGATAGGATTTTTGAATGTTGAGATATTCTAAACTCACCTTTGAAGTTTTATCTTTAAATTAATGAAATATGAATGTTTATGTGTTATTTAGATTTATTGTGATCTAATTCTGCAGGTGCATAATTTGATAATAAACTGAGAGGGTGAATCGAATGAAAATAATTAAATTAGGCTAACGAGAGTTAGGTGATTTAATAGAATAAGAACTAAATCAAATCGGCAAATTATGCGAAGAAAGATTGGATAAGTTGTTAATTGAGAAATTGCAACTTCTATAATCTGATTAGGGTTTATGATTTAGGGTTAATGGTTATAACTAGAGAGAGTAATTAACCGTAGGATCACCTAGAACCAATAATCTGGTACTTCATAATCAGTTAAGTTAGAGTTAAGAATAAGTAAATTCCTTTTCTCTCAATTGATAATTCCCTTAGATTGATTCTTAGGTGTGTGTTGCAATTGCTGAATTATTAATATTTTTGTGATTGATTTTTAATTTGATTTGATTGATTAAATTGAATTCTAATTTTAATTTCGTTATATTTGAACTTCTATAATTTGTTTTGGCCTTAGATTTTAGGATTAGATTATCCCTCCTTGTGGGATCGACATCTTAAGTACTACACTAATGAACCATGCGCTTGCGAATGATTAAAGGTTTTATTAAAACTTACACACATCAACACCAGATCTATTTTTTGGCACCATTGTCGTGGAGGTGATTAGTTTAATTCTTCAATTTAAGACGTTAGTTAGTTTTTATTTTGTTTTTTATTTATTTATTTTCAGTTCTTTCTATTCTAAAATCATGCTTTTACATGAACAAAAGAGTCACAAGAAGTTCGAGTCGTGTAGTTGAAACCTTATAATTAGACATCACTCGATTAGAATGATCCATTAGGAAAGCTTAGCATAAAGAAGAAGAAGAAATCACGAAAGCAACAATGGCTGAGGAATTTCAGCAAGAATTGGACCATGGAGTGAACCAAGGACGTCAATAATGAACCCTTATGGATTTCATGAGACCAGGGTTCAATGCGGCTAACCAAGGAGTAGCTAGGCCACCTATACAAGTAGCCTCTTTCGAAATTAAACCAGCCCTCCTAAACATGCTTCAACAGAACGTGCAATTTTATGGGCTAACTAATGAAAATCCCGATGCACATATAGTGAACTTCCTTGAAATCTGTGATACCTTTCGGTACCATGAGATGTTAGATGATGTGGTAAGAATTAGGCTCTCTTTACCTTAAAAGATAGAGCAAAGGCCTGGTACCATTCTCTCAACCCAACTGATATCACAACTTAGGATCAACTAGTTCATTCCTTTTTACATAATTCTTTTCCCCTTACTAAGACCACGATGATTATCAAGGATATTACCAACTTGCAACAAGGTGACAGGGAATTGATTTATGAAGCGTGGGAAAGATATAAGGATTTGCAACGAAAATGCCCTCATCACAACCTACCCAAGAAATTCTTGCTACAAACATTATATAATGGAGTAATTCCACATATGAGAGGCACAATTGATGCAGCTTCAAGAGGATCACTGATGAGAAAGACAGTAGATGAAGCAGAAGAGTTAATAAAGGAGATGGCAAGAAATAGTTGTCTATGGAAGAACAAGCGGAGTAGACAAACTACTACTTTTTCGAGAATAAAAAAGAATTATAGCTATTGATCAAATGACAGAGATGCAAGTTAAAATTGATAACTTAACTTGACAAAACAACAATATGAAGGCTTCTTCCTCAACTTAGGTAAAAGTCATACAACTAAAGTGTGAACTCTGTGGATAGATGGACCATGATACGGTGGACTGCTTCTTGATAAAGGATAGTGAACCAGAACAAGTGAATTAGATTTGAGCTCAATACAGACAAGGAGGGGAAACAATCCCTACTTCAGCACATACAAACCTGGGTGGAAAAATCACCCTAGCTTCTCGTAGATAAACAATGTTAGAGGACAGTTCAGAGGGTCTGAGGGTCAGAGAGCACTAAATAACCTTTACTGTGTCGAAGAAAGATAATAACTCTCCCTTACTCCCAGTTAACATCAAAGAAACCAGACCTCAAAGACAATGGGAAGATATTGAAGATCTTGGGAATGCATTTAGAAAGAAACGATCGCAAAGGAGAAAGCGAAGGAAGGTGA
>JANIIA010493204.1:0-15108 GCA_027478495.1 Erythroxylum alaternifolium | reverse complement strand
GCCACCCTCGCGGGGCACGGACTCGGGTATCACTGTCGATATCGGGTTCGGGTTCAGCGGGAGTGGGGTGTTACAAAGAAGGAAAGCACGAGAATATGAATTTGTGATTGATTGAGCATGAAAAATTGATTATGTTTAGGCAAGAGTGGAATCGTTTCGTAGTCACGTGCACGTCGACATAAAGCCTTCTCCCAGCTGCTCGCTTGTGACACATGAGATCTAAAAAGTAGAATCGTTTTGTTCACGGAGTAAACTTCGGTTTCTCTGTTTTGTTCCACGGAACCCTCGAGCTATTTGTTTGTGCATTTGCATTTTGATATGTTAAGTTATGATGAAATTTGAGTATTATGCTTGGATGTTAAATTACATCCAATATGTCCTATCGATGATGTATTGAATTATGAAATGTGAATTGAAATTGTAAATGCCGAACTGTCATTTCTAGATTAAGATAAAAAGTGTATGCCTATATGAATGTTCATATATATGTTTGATTGCATGGCTCGTTGCCAATGGCTATAAATATATTAGCTACTGAGTTGTGTAGCTCAACCCATAATTTTTCCTCCTCAGGTGCAGAATGAGAAGATGAGCGACCCTTGCAAGGCATTCAAAACTCCAAGATAGCTAGAAATCTTTTGTACTAAGTTGGTGACTATTTTTTTTTAGATAACTTTATAGGCATATCAAACATGAGCATCCTTTTGTATTTTGTATTAAGTTGATGTGTATGTTGATATATAACTAAAGCTTGATTAAATATTTACCTGTTTAACAATGAGAATGAGAATTTGAGGATTTGTTGTTGTGTATGATGATGGTTGTGAAAGAGGAATGAGTGTGTGATTGTAAATTGTTGTTTGGTTTAGAATAACATGTTAGAGATTGGAAGGGTTGTGTGGGATTAATTATTTGAGGGGAGATTTAAGAATTTAACAAAAGTACTAAGTAGTTGAATTGATATGAAGTGTATGTGTATATTTTTGAGTTGAAATGTTGAGTTAGAGTCGCAGGTTAGAAGATTTCGCTGTGGCGAAGTCAGCTTCGGTCGCGGTGAACTTTTCCCGAAAGGTGTTTTCATCTCCATCTCATGACTTCGCCGCGGCGAAGTTACAGGTTGGCCACACCGAACTTTTCCCGAGAGGTCCTGGGAAATATTTCCTGATTTCACCGCGACGAAACAATATAAGTTGACCGCGGCAAAACTTTCCCTAGAGGTCCTGGCAAATATTTCCTGATTTAGCCGTGGCGAACTTTTCTCGAGAGGTCCTGTGAAATATTTCCTAATTTTGCCGAACCCATGTTTTGACCCTACAAATGGCAAAATCTCTTTTCGGAGTCTTCACAAAAGTTGGAGATCTAGAAGTCCTCTTCAAAACCGTCCTAAGACCTTAATCTGATCTCTCTAGTGAAAGTTATGTCAATTGTCCCAAGATAGGTACAATATGATTGAGGACATAACCCGGTTTGACTTGTTTAGCCATAACTCCATCATCCAATCACCAAATGAAGTGGGTATTGAATTAAGAGATCCCATAGAAATAACCTTACAGGATAATATGTTCACATCTTTTGATATTCTGGATAGTTAGGCTTCAGAAATAGGGTCCAACATATAATCCTATAATTAGTAAGATAATTGTTGGTAAAAATATAGTCTTTAATAAGGGTACAAACTAAAGCTAAAGTAGCAGCAGCTGGAGCAAGGAAGATTAGTCTCAAATTCCATTAACTGAGGAAATGAAGTCAACCTCAGTTAATTCATCAACTTCTACTCCACTTAAATGCAACATAATAACAACACCAAATGCAACTTCAAATAGTAGCTTTTTAAGTTTAATAAGTGAATCTTTCGCAGGAGCCACCATCAAGAAAATTTAGATTACTAAGGAAAAACTACCAATAGGATTAATTTCCTATATTAACTTCAAATCCTATAACTTATAAGGAGGAAAAAAAGAAAGAGGAGTGGAAAAGGGTAATGGAGGAAGAGTTAGTGTCCATTTAAAAGAATGCAATATGGGAACTAACAAACTTTCCTCATGAAGAGAACGTAATAGAATGAAAGTGGATTTTTAAGATAAAATTTCATGTAAATGGAAGTGTTCAAAAGTTTGATGTTTTGTAAAAAGATACTCTCAATAACAAAATATTGAATTTATGGAAATGTTTTCCTCAGTGGCTCGATTTGAAACTGTAAAATGCTCTTGACATTAATAACACAACAAAAATGAAATTTGTACCAGATTGAAGTAAAATCCACATTCATCAACAATGATTGAAAAATCTATATCTTAATCCTAAAGGTTTTGTGGTTAATGGGAAAGAAGGGAAAGTTTGTAAGTTAATGAAAGCTCTCTATGACTTAAAGTAGGCTCTAAGGGCATGGTACTACAATGTTGATAATTTTAACAGAATTAAATTTATAAGGAGAAAAATAAGCCTACTATTTATCCAAAGAAACAAAGCTTCACTAATTTCATCATAGTTTTCTTATATGTACATGATATAATTTACATGGGATCAAATTGTCACTATTAGAAGAATCTAATTAGTAAGTTTGAAATGAAAGATTTGGAACTATTGCATTACTATTTAGACTAAAGATACTATAAGATGAAGTTAGGGTATTCATTTGTCAAAAGAGGTATGCAACACCTACTAAAGAAATTCAGCAAGTCCAACTACAAGATGGTAGCTACTCCAATGAATATGAATAAAAAAATTAGAATAAAAAGATGGAGTTAAAGAAGAAAATCAAAAGTAATTTAGAAGTTTAGTTAGTGGATTGATATATAACACATATAAGAGTTAACATTTATTTCTTTTTGTTAGAGTTGTGTCAAGATTCATAAGCAATCTAATAATGCAACACTATGGATTAGTAAAGAGAATTCTAAATTATCTCACAAGACTTTGAATTATAGAATTTGGCGCACTCTAATATCCATTTTTGGATGGGTTGGCTTTATGGACAGCAATTGGCCAAGCTTATTAGATGATAGAAGAAGCACTCTTAGAAATGTGTTCGGGATAGGATTAGGCGCCATCACATAAAACTCCAAGAAACAAGCAACAATAACAGTTTCAACAATTAAGGTAGAGCATATGGTGTTACTGTGACAACTTGCCAAGGCATTGGGCTCAAGATCATTTTATAAGATTTGCATCGTAATTAAAGAAAGGAAATTGTACTTCACTGTGATAATAAATCAATAATTGCAATGTTAAAAAATCCACCACACTGAAAAAGAATGAAGCACATCAAGTTGAGATTACATGTCATTTAAGAAGTGGTCATTAAGGAGAAACAATCGTGAAGTTTTATAATCCTAAAGTTAAAGTTATAGAGATATTCATTAAAACTTTATCAAGTTAAAAAAATGCTTATCTTAAGGCCTTACATGAAGTACGTGATTTTAAATTAAAGGGTAGTGTTAGATATATGATTTAAAATCTAGTACAACGTCTTCTCTAGATTAATTATATCGTTAACTAAAAATATAGAGTTAATTTTTTAAAAATATTTAATCAATGCAAATAACAATTAGTATCTATTTTCTTCCTACATTTTAATTATTTATAAGCTTGTATATATGTATTGGTATTTATCTTCTTAAATAGTTCAAAAATAATAGAAAACTTATTTCTTCTTTTCTCAGAATTCTACTATTTTATACAAATATAATTTGCATTAGTTCTTCTCTTAAATCAACATATCAAGCTAATGAACATGTAGAGACTAATGAGGAAGCACTCCAAAGTAATCATTAGATTTGTTATGTTTTCAACTTTAATTTGTTTCCTTTCAAATGGTTCTCATTTTGGATTGTGGAAGTCAACATCATTAAAGAATCAAAATTAAGAACCTTAGTTGATATCACCATCATTAGATCGATTTTTAATCTACTTAGAGTTTAACCAATTACCAAGTATTATAATAAAATTCTATGATTTCCCCTTAATTTAGTCCTACCAAAAATCAATGATCATCTTTTAGGTTGAATGTTATAGTGATTTAAAGATTAGGTCATATTCTAAGCTATTACATTCAGATTAGACATTGAAGGTATTCGATATACTATGATTGGCAAATAGGAAAACTTTGTTTCATTTTTTGGATCGAAGTCAGACATTAATATAAAGATATTCACTAAATATAACTAAGTTTTAGCCAAACTTTATAAGATAATGATTTTAATCTAAATGCTCTACTCCTTGTTATGGGCTTTTACTAAAATACTGTGTAGGTTGGATGTTATTTAACAATACTTCTATTAACATTCGATAATCTAATATGAATAAATTGATGCTAGTCTCCATTGTTCATCAAGTCAAAGTTACTTTTAATTAAAAAATTTTGAAAATTACATCACTTTATGAAATTTCAAACCAATATTAGTGTTAATTATATCTTACGTTCTCTCTTTTGCATTAAAATTTGCCTTTGTTTTTATCGTATTGATTCTGGACATTTATGTAAATTTCTGTAATTTGATCTCATGAAATTATCATGAGTGGAAATCAAGCAAAATTTAGCAAATTCTGAAATATTTTATGTTTCAAAAAATATCTATTAAAATTTTTTAATATCTCCCTCTATTACATTCCACCTTTTTGTTGTCCTCATTTCTCTATTTCTAAAAGTAAATAAAATTGACTAAAGCAATATGTGAAAATAAGTCAAAAGAAATGAATCAGTTTTGTAAAGACATGATACAACAAGCTGTGCAAATATTTATTGGATGAAATTATCTGCATGTTCTTTTTAGGAATCAACAGTTGGAAGTCTCCACAAAAGCTCTAACCAACAAGCAATAAAACCACTTTATAGCTACTACTTGATGTGAACCCCAATCACAGTTAGGGTTGAGAAACTATGATAGAATTATGATGGGGAAAGCAATAAAAATTTTTAGGAGTAGTTAGGTATTACTTCTATTTTATTATTGTAGCCTTTAGTTTTAGTTTTAGTTTTAGTTTTTTTATTTTCAAGTTCTGTTTTTTATATAAAAAATCTATTTGATTATTAATGTCAATATACTTATATTTTTATTACTGATAATAATTACATAGTAAATAAAATTTCAAGGTAAATTATTTTTAAATAAATATATAACATAAATTTATTTTACCTCTTATATAATATAATATTTATTGACAAATTATTAGAAAAGTATTATATTTTATTAAAATAAATAATAATTAAAATTTTAATCTATATTTTTAATTATTAAAACACATTTTATTTGAAATTATTAATTAAATTAATTATAAAAAGAAATTAAATTATTCATAATTTATATTAATAACTAATAATAAATTAAATTATTAATAATTATTAATATTGTACATATTTAGTTAATAGTAAATTAGATTATGAAAAATAAAAAGTAAAAACTAAAAACTAAAATTTGAAGTTTTCATAAGTTATTGAAAACTAGAAGAAATCAAAAACAAAAAATATAAACTAAAAACTCAATCAAATAATTTTTTACCAAATTAAAAAAAGAAAATTAAAATCAAAAGTAGAAACAAATAATTAAGCTTTTATCATACGTTAACTATTTACGAAAAGTAGTTACACTGTATATATAAACATTAAAATAATTGAACCTTCTCATTTCCCCCTTTTTAGTAAGAACCATTGATCAATTGTTATTTGTTTTTTTGCTGAACGCCCGGCCCGTATAAGCGGCGGAGCTACGAATGTCTTCAAGTTGGGGCTGACAGACAGTGATGGGCTGGCAATGAAGACTTTTGACAAATTCAAAATTAATTTAAAAAATAATTTCGTAATTTCTTAATTTAATTAAACCCTAACTTAACATCTAATCAAATCAATTTCCTAATTCAATATCACAAATAATTTCAATCTCACAAATTAATTCAATTCACAATTCAATTTCAAAAATAAATTCAAATTCTCAATTTAATTAAACCCTAACTTAACATCTAAATTCAATTCCCAATTCAATTAAACCCTAACCTAACCTAACATCTAATCAAATCAATTTCCTAATTTAATATCAAAAATCATTTCAATCTCACAAATCAATTTAATTTCAAAAATAAATTCAAATTCCCAATTCAATTAAACCCTAACCTAACATCTAAATTCAATTCCCAATTCAATTAAACCCTAACCTAACATCTAATCAAATCAATTTCCTAATTCAATATCAAAAATCATTTCAATCTCATAAATCAATTCAATTTCAAAAATAAATTCAAATTCCCAATTCAATTAAACCCTAACTTAACATCTAAATTCAATTCCCAATTCAATTAAACACTAACCTAACATCTAATCAAATTAAACATTAACCCAAAATAATTACATTAATATTTAATTAAAATAATTGCATTAACCTGAATCAAAAATAATTTTAACAAAAAAATTTAACAAAGAATACCTCAAGGATTCAAGGAAACAGTCGACAGAAGATCTAAAGAAGTGAAGATCAAAAGATGAACGACGGTAGGCGGTGGCGAGTGGCGACCGGTGGTTTGGGGCCCTTTGGGCAGTGGCGGCGCCGCGGCATTACCGGGTGCGGGTAAAGAAGGAGAAACTCAGAAAAGGTTCAGAGAAGAGATGGTGGCGTTCAGTCTAAAGAGAAAAGAGAAAAGAGAGTTCAAAGAAGAGATGGGCAGAAGGTTCGACCGTTCGAGAGAGGAAGAGAAAAGAGAGTAAATAAACTAGCTTTTGTTTTATTATTTCGTGTATATTATACAAAGCTAGATTTCAAAATATATACTCAGAAAAGAGGTTCGCGAAAAGAAAAAAGAGGAAAGTCGCAATCGCGACGACTTTGGGAAAATTTGACTTTAGCTGTGGGTGGCAGAAGCCGGAGCTGGCACAGGGGCTTGTCCCACGCTAGCTCCGCCCCTGATAAGATGATTAGAGGATTGAGATCCATTAACAATTTTATGGATTTGAATCTGGGAGCCGAAAAGAATTGATTCCGTTTAAGTTTTATATCAAGCAGAAACTTCTTACCTACCCAAGATTGTGATCAAGTTGTATGGGATTTTATTGGAACTCAAAAAATGTTTATATGATCGTGAATGCGCATATCGGTAAGTAGTTGGCAATCGAATCCTTTTGCTATTATTATAACTTGAAATAAATAAACTAAACTCTCAGGGTTAGAATTAATAATGATAATAATATTCTTAATTTATGTAATATTATATGTTTTAGTAGCGACCCGCCGTTAGTTTCACAATCTCAACAAGCATTTTCTCCTACTATTCATTTATAAGCACACGTCCATATAAGCAAATATATATTCATCGTTTGTCGCCTAGTGAGCTATTCATCTACAATCCAAATGAAATCTAACCAATAATCTTCAGCAAGCTCTGTTATAATTTTCAATTAAAGACTCGTGTAACGAATTTAGCCCTTTGTAACAATTAACCCTGCGCACTTTGCACTTCCAGCTGGGTACCTAATATACGGGCAAATCTAATTTAAAGTTCCAAGAACAATTTGGAATATTATTCGCATTGATGTCATATATACAACAATAATGATAAGATACCAACTTTATTAGTGTAAAGACAGGCTTAGACTCACGTTCTTCTATCAGTGACTGCTCGTTTCTATCTAATAATTATTTTCTGTTTCATTTAGATTCGATCTTAAATGCTAGTTAATTAAGAATCCTGTAAGAGGGAAGCCTCGTGCATTTACTTATACGCGTAATTAAGTTTTGGTATCGTTGTCGTGGGCATTGATACGGATTTGGTATTGGCCGCAAATCGGTACGAAATCATCTCATGTCGATATCGGCCTCAAATATCGATCGGTACCATAAATTTTGAAAATTGTAAGGAATATATTGCACACGTTCAAGCTGCCACCATGAAAGAATGAATGATACGCAGATTGCTCCGATAGAAAAAGATACCCATATATTTCTCTAGCTGCTCCAAGACACTTGACCTGAACCCACATGAAACTTGAGAACAAGAACTTGCCTATATAGTTGCTTATGATGATCTTACTATTAGTCGCATATTTTGGATGAACTTGTCTACATAATTGCTCATGAATCTTTGGTTTTTCAAAATTTCTCTCCAATTAGCATGGTTCTTCATCACCGTTGCGCCCAACTCGCCATCTCTGTCCATCACAGTCTTGATGGCTTTGCTTAGGTTTTCCTTTTGAAACCAGCCATTCTCATCCCTCTCCACCTCCATAGCTACCTTCATCTCTTGCGCTAATAGCCTAGTGTTCAAGATCTGGTCACCCAAATGTGGCACCAACACTATTTGACAATTACTCATTAAAGACTCCCACATTGATCCAAACCCACAATGGCTTACAAAGCACCCCGCAGAAGGGTGATCTAAGAACATCACTTGCTGCACCCATTCCCCACAAACTACCCCTCTCCCTCTAACCCTCTCTTCGAAACCTTCAGGCAATGCTTCTTCAATTGTAGATACGCCCATTGGTGTCTTCAATGCCACTAAAAATGGGAAACCTGACAATTCAAGCCCTAAAACCAGTTCCTGAAACTGACTCTTCTCAAGAATGCACTGGCTTCCAAACGAGCAAAATACCACAGAACCTGGTTCATGCCTACTTAGCCATTTAACCCACCGATCTTCTAGTGGTGCATTCACAGGTTCATCTAAGAGTGGTCCGGTTAAGAAAACCGGTTTTTTATATTGACTTTCAATATAATCACACATCTTCCCTTCAGTTTCACGGCAAGTTCTAATGGCTATAGCATCACATTCTCTTAAGCCAGTACATATTCTCTCGTAGAACGTTATTCCCTCGCCAAAAGGTTGAAAAACGAACGTCAACAACCGAGCTTCGTGCCTTCGAAGCACCACAACAGACGAAGGATATCCAGTTGGCGGCTCAGATAATTCCTTCTCCGCTATAGCCATGTCTTTGCAAATATTACGTGCCGGAACAGTTACGATGGCGATGGACGCTGCGCAGACTACCACGAAATTTATGGTCTTAATGCCGAGAGGTTTCGCTATTTGAGGCACCCAATGCGCCATATCGTAAAAAATCAGTTTAGGTTTTGTTTCTCGAATCACTTGCTCCAGTTGGTCGCGAGTTCGGTCCATAGCTATAGAGAGGAAATGGGTTAAATGAATGGGTATATCCGATGCGGTCTGGGTGCCAACAGGTAGACCCTCGACATGAGGAAGCACGAGAGAATGGAATTTGATGAGACAAGGATGATGATTGAAGTGATTCAATTGTTGGATAGCTTTGTTGGTCAGCAAAAGAGACGTACTACAACCCCTCTCAGCAAGCTTATTGGCAAGTTGAAGGAAAGGGGTGATGTGGCCTACAGCAACCACGGGAACATCACTACGTGAAAATTCGAAGTCTTGCTTATCTCAGCCATTTCCGTCAAACAATTGGGCGTTTCTGGTTTCGGGTTAGAAACTTGGGACATAATTACTGGCTTCTTCTTCAGATTTGTTACATCCTACCTAGGAATGAAGCCTATGGTGGGTTGCTGGAAGATATATGTGGTTGATAATCCAGCCGATAAAAATGGGAAATTTTTTTCTGATTTGACCACAACAGACGCGACGAACTTATTGGTTTTGTGCACATTTACACCGTAAACTCTCTCTTTTTTGAAGTGATTACAGAAATACAGATTTGGATTGTGTTCCTTTTTATTGCATGAGACACTACCACAGAAGGGCTTTTCATCGCTAAAATTCTATTATTTGTTGCTGATAATATTTAGCGAAAACATTAAATGTTGACCAAATTGTCTCAAAATCTCGGTAGCAAAATACTATAATACTATAGGCAATGTTTTTAAAAAATTGTTGGTACTTATTTTTTGCTACGAGCTACAGACGTAGTGAAAAGAGAGTCGTGACGATATAAAAAGTCGTCACCAATAACATTTTGATATGTTTAGTTTTCATGGCTAAATGCTAATAATATTTAGCCACAAATTTTTAATCGTCGCCCGAAAATTATTGGCAACAATATAGCAGATGTAGAAAAAAAATTTTGTTGCATTTTTGGATATCGTTGTCGTGGGCATGACACCTTAGTTACACCATTTTTTATGCAAAATTTCTTTGTTTTTTATGTAGGATTCACAAAAATACTCCATTCAACATTCATGCAATATTCAAGCCAATTTCACTCAATTCATTTCAAAATTAGATTAAAACATAAGAATTTGTAACTAAAATTAAGATATAAAAGCTAACAAACTCAATAGTAATTATACACAACAATTCCCCCACATTTAAACTATGCTTGTTCTCAAGCAAAATAACGAACATTAGACTATAAAAGAACAGACAATGAAAACAACAGTTTTCCCAAATAATTGTTAAAGATATAAGAAATCATTTCAATAAACTCAACCTGAGAACTTGAAACTCATAATACTCCATAAATAAGTTATTCTCCACATACTTAGCCAAAATTAACAAGTACCTCAATTCAAAGAACCATTAATAAGTGTGATAGACACTCACTCCTCTCTCCATCCTCTCAAGCATTCAAATGTAGGATATCTGTACTCATTATTCATTTCAAGTAAAACATCTACCATAGACTTGGTTACTAATATAATCTCCATCACTCATATCAAACACAAAAATCAATCTGAAAGTCTTTATTTGGTTGTAATGGGGTCGAGCTAAGGGTAGTAAAAAGAGAAATAAAAGTTTAAAACCATAGAACTAATTGAGCATTTAAAGTAATATAGTACAATGAAGCATAAAACCTTTAATTCTTGCGTTCAATTAACAATATTAACACTCCACACCTCTCTCTATATCTCTGTCTCTTTAATATATCTCTCCTCTTTTGTTGTCTTCTCTTCCCTTCTTTTCTTTTCTTCTTTCTCTTTTTTCTTTTATTTATTTGGAATAAGGAGATCAATTTTAGAAGAAGAAAAATGTAGAGGAGAGATACAATTTATTACAACTATACTAATTCCTAACTCAAAAGCCAACTATATGTTACCTGTTCAAATGCTCAAATCATTCTTATGGTAGGTATGATCACTACACCAAAATAAGGAGGTTTTAAACACTTATACTTAGACACATCTAATAATTGTCTTAAATAATCTAAACATTGGTGAAATTTTTAGAAATTTATTTAAGACAACAAAATTTGTCTAAAAAATATACTAAAAAAGAGTCTAAAACTTCTAAAAAATATCTTCCTTACTTAAAAGCTTGTGAAAAAGACTCCATAAATATATCATAATTCAAGTGATTTGAGAAATGTAAACTCAGGATAAACTCAGGGCAAACATATAATGATTTTGGAAAAAGAAAACAATTTGCTTTTCATTTTCATCAATAGACAGACTTGTAGGGTAAGTCTTTGATTTGTGCTCTAACAGTTAAATGATTAATACTCAATTTTGGAGAATATGTACATATCTATATAGCCCAATCCATAGTCATTGAAAAAGCCCAAAACTAAAACACACACATTTACACAAACAAAGTGTAGTCCCAAATCCCAATCCCAAATTGACTTTTTTTGAATTTTTGAGTGAGGTAAGTGAGAGAAAGCGAGAGTGAGAAAGATGGGAACACCGTAGAGTTCTTTTGGATGAGGGATGCGTGGAGGAAGCATTCAATGCTGGCGAATCAATTCCGCCACGCCACTCCAGGTCTTTGCATCGCCCTTGTCGCCTTCAGTATCTATCTCGTCAGCGAATAAGTCTATAACAAGTTCTACGCTCCTTCCTCTTCTTCTCACCACCACCACCCTGATTCTCACTGATTCCATTACCCATCCATCTGTTTGATCAAAGTTCAGTTATTGCTTTGTGCTTTTTTAGTTCGCGTTCATGTAGAACGGTTACAATAAAGCTTTCTTTAGATTGCTTTGAATTTGGATTTATGGTTTGAAGCATCTTAGGGTTTTAATCCAATTCAAGTGCCTTGACATTTTAGCTTTGCATGATATGGTAATTGAGAAGGCTATTTACGCAGACCCAATGTGTTCACCTTTTGTCCATCAATTGAATGAATTACAATTCACCTCTTTATGGATTTGTTGCTTGTAGGTTGAAATTTAGCGGCAACTCAATGCTTGGACATGTGTTTTTAATTTCCTTTATTCAATAAACTATTACTGGAATTTGAGGATTGTCATTTTAGTGTTTTTGTCATCTTTATATGTTTTAATTTCCAAGTTATTGGTACTCCACTCATGGCTACTCTAGCTTGTGTAATAAACTTTCATCCTTTATTTTTGCTTTTCTTCCTTAACGTCTGTCTGCATCTGCGTGGTTCTCCTGACCATTGAAATTTATTTGAAGTTGGGGAAACTTAGACATCTCTTTGATGACTCATCTGTTGTATGACAACACATGTTT
This sequence comes from Erythroxylum alaternifolium, assembly GCA_027478495.1. Lineage (NCBI taxonomy): Eukaryota > Viridiplantae > Streptophyta > Magnoliopsida > Malpighiales > Erythroxylaceae > Erythroxylum > Erythroxylum alaternifolium. The sequence continues at coordinate 2,746 of JANIIA010493204.1, read as the reverse complement.
CTGATTTCAAACATCTCTCGTGTTTAAGAGCTCAGGAAGTAGTATTGCTTACAAAAGATTGATACTGTGCTTATCTTTGGGCTTTATCTTCAGACAACTTAGTCTCATGCATTTTCTATGCCATTCATAAAGATCTTTGTTAGTCTGAAGTGCTATAATTTTGATACTACTACTAGAGAATTTGTGCTTTGATGTCAATTTCCTATATATATATATATATATGTACTTTTACAGTTAAGAGATTTAATTCTTTGGTTTTAGCAATAGGTGGTTTATACAGGCAAACCTTTTCAAGAATTGTTTGCTCTTTGTTTGCAATTTTTTGGGTGTGATGTTAAAAGACAGTTCTTTATGTCTATAAAGGAGTTCTTCTAATTCCTAGGTTTTACTAAAAGCATTATGTTATAGTTAATGGTTTACAAATTTCATAGTTTTAGGAGTCATTGGTATAGTAGATGGACAAATTTGTATAGAATCTGCATTATCATAGAGTTAATTTCCTTTTCATTTCTATTTTTTGTATTTAATAAAATTTTATCTTCTCTGCGTTTTGGTTTTAGGAGAATTTTGGTTTATACTTTTATGCTATGAGCTTGTTGATGTTTAGTCTCTGCAATTAGTTGAGGTAGAGACAAGACATGGTACTTTTAGGATTCGAAATTTCATACAAGTTGGTCTGTCCCTGTCTGTAAATTTTGCACTATTAAGCTTTCAATTCTCAAACTATTAGAAAAGAAGTCCTAGGTCGGCAAATGGAGGATCGAAGTTCTACATTCTTCTTGTTAATGTTGTCCATCTCTGCTTTTTTATCATAAAGTTTTTGAAGAACTTTCTCTTCCATCAATGAGATAGTTGATTACTTTGCAATGATCCTTTCATAACACACTTTAGGTTCATAATTAAAAAGGATTAACCCTAGTACCTACTTACCTTTTATTGATGACTGATATAGACTCACTGGCTACCTCTTCAAGATAGGAGATTCCTAGTTCAATTTTCAGGTTCTGGGATATAAAAGAGAAAGAAAGACAAGGCCATCACTGATCACCAATCGTATTTGAATTATTATAATTACTTTCACGTTTTTCTAGGCATGTTTTGCCATTTATTTATCCAAGGTATCTAATAACCAATTATCTTTTTCCTATACTAAAAACTTAGATGAGACAGCCTCTACACATATATGACTCACAGAACATGTTAATAATTACTGACCATTTCTCAAAAGCAACTTACATAGGCTACTTCGTCCTACTGCAAACCCTCTTCAATTCTTTGTCCTTTCAAATAATGCAGCTATGTCTTGCTACCTCAGATTAACTACTGAGCCATTTTCTGTTAAAGTTATAAAATGAATAGCTTGCTTCATTTTCTTAAAAGGTTCATCTTTGCTCCATTTCTTTACTTGAGTTCCTGTTTGTAGAGACTTTGGTTCAAAAGCTGAAATGGAATTTGTTGTAGAAGTTTGAAGTTCTTGGAAGAGATAGGCACAAGAATCTGCTAGGACTCCAGGGCTATTGTGTTGGGACTGATCAACATCTTATCGCATATGATTACATGCCTAATTTCAGCTTTTTATCCCATCTCCATGTTCAGCAGAAGGCCTACTGTAAGCTTCAACTACATATAAAATTAGTAGTTTTCATATACATAATTGTTGGGATTATCAATAGGCAATACAGGAATATAAATTTGATTCAACATTTTACAAATGTTGATATGAACGCATTCCATCTGTTTCATTTGCTTTTGTTATAAATTTGACATGGCAATCATAAGATTATACAACTGACATATATTTGTTAAAATTTATTATAATTTATCAAAATTTATTACAATAATGTGAGTGCTCTTAAACAAATGCAAAAAGCAATTTGTTGCTTAATTTTTACTAAAAAATGGTGGAATTTTTCGGCGTAAAAAAACTGTCTAAAACTGAAAAATATCGACAGAAAAAAGCATCTAAAAGCTTACACAAAGTGTCTAAAATAGTACTTATGTGTCTAAGAAAACTGTCAAAAATGTATATTTTTGATGCATCTATGTGTAAATAGATTTTCGACGCTTAGATGCGTAAAAAATCTATGCTTTTTCAATGCATCTATGTGTCTAAGAAAACCGTCAAAAATAGTTTTTGTGACACTTGTTTTTTTTACGCTTTATAAAACGTCTAAAATTATTTTTCATACGCAAAAAAGCATATAAAAACTTTACCTTTTGTGTCATTAAACTCTATATTTTGTTGTAGTGGATGAAAAAGTTAAATAATTAAGGTTAAGGCTAATATTTTGGGTTTAAAGAAAGCAATGGTTCATGATAAGCTTAAGGGGGGCTCACTAAAGGTAAAATTATGTTGACATTTTAAGCAAAAAGGGTAAATCCTAATTGCCTTCATCATTTCAATGTCTGTGTAAGATCATGTGATCTGAACTAATATTTACAAGCAATTTGTCCTTAATCATAAAAGAACACTCTCAACAAAGAATACTTGAATTTGATGTTTAATATTTTAAAGGGGCTCAAATTCTTACTAAAGAAAAGAATCATTCATTCATCACAACAAGTTAATGTCCTTTAAATCAAAATTCAAGTCAATCAACCTAAGCATGCAATTATACTTATTCACTCATATTATAAATTTCTAACCTCGATCAAGTTTACTTCACGACCACACATCTCTAACTATTAAATGGGAAAAACAGACAATACATACATTTTCTAATTAATAAAGCTGCTACACCCCCCC
>JANIIA010493157.1:0-33578 GCA_027478495.1 Erythroxylum alaternifolium | reverse complement strand
TGCTCTACTGCTTGCAAAGCATTTGCAAGTTCAGTAACTGATATTGTATCCATGTCCCATGTGTCTTACAAAGAAGAGATTTTGGATTCAAACCTCTCTAGAAGAGTCACCATAACTTTCTCCACAATTCTTCTCTATTTAAGTTGCTCCCCCAACAGTCTTATCTCATTGACAGTCTTCATGATTCTATTAACATAATCTTTAATCTTATCGGTCTCCTTCATGCGGTGCATTTCAAATTCTTTCCTCAAATTCAATATCTTCATTTTTCTTGTTTTATCACTGCCTTGAAACTCCTGCTTCAATCTTTCCCAAGCATCTTTGGCAGACTCATAATCCATAATCCTTGTAAAAATAATGTCATCCACAGTAGAGTGAATGCATGATAGAGCTCGAAATTTCTTGGCAGTTTCTTCAGCATGATGCTTGATATGGTTCACTGTAGGGTTGTTAGGAACATGATTCACCTCCTTGCCATCAACATAGTCCCAAAGATCAAATGATCTTAGGCATGTTTTCATCTTCACAGCCCAAATTTGGTAGTTTTGACCATTGAAGACAGGTGGAGTGGTGTTTGAAGGTGTGGAAGCCATAGGTTCATATTTTCAAAGGAGTAGAAATGAGTGAGTGAAGCCAAAGAAAAAAATGGTTTTCAGGTGTTGATTTTTTGAATCATAGATCCCTTACAAGATCAATAATGCTCTGATACCATGTAGAGAAATGTAACAGAAAATAAAAATGTACTGAACCAATAAGAATGGAATGAGAAGTTACTGAACATGAAGCTATCTTGCTTCTTTCATTTCAGTCATTATATAAGATTCAGATTACAACATACAACATTCAAAATTCAAAAACTACAGTGATTATAGAAAAATGATAGATGAGAACATTTTCCTTCATTATCCACTAATACAAGTAAGGTTCACCTAATACATGACAAAAATAACTACTTCATTGCACTTGAGCTTGATCTTTGCAGTAACACTAAATCAGGTTGCATCCCAACAGTTACTGTTTATGATAAACAACTTTTTAAAAACTTTTTACAACCTAACTTTTCTTTTTTTTAAATGGCCTTTGTTGCCAATCAGACTAATCTTGAATAGAGCTTCGTTATAGATTTCCCCCTTTGCCCTCCAAATCTCCACTCCCCAGAATTTCGTCTCATTTGACTTTACATTAAAACTAGGTGACAACTCCAAAACCACTTCGCTTCCTAGCTTTTGTCCATCATTCACTAGAGATAGCTCCTCTTTGGTGCTCCATTTCAACCTTCCTATTTTACACGATGGCTCACTAATAATGTCTTCGTCACTAGAAACACTAAAAAAGGGGGCTAATGCTTGGTCTTTAATTATAGTGGGTTTCTTCCATAGGAAGCGACTGACTTTTCCAATAGTGAAGCAGCGAGTGATGAGGTAGTAGAGATCTTGTGGTTTATAGAATGTCCTCCTAAATAAGGACTACATTCTCCTCTCTAAGTTCAAAAATAAAGGAGCTACAAATTAGATTCTTAAGCTAGGCCCCTAATATATTAATAACAATCATATTCTTTTATAAATGCGGAAGATGTGGATTAAAATGGAGGAGATACAACAAACATGTTCCTATTAGGGTTAACTTTCTTTAAATTCCATTGGAATATTGGTCTACAAATGGCTTGAGCCTTCTTGGTAGCTACATTGGCAAACCTATTTATATGGATGAAGCTACTTTGATGAAGAATCCTATAATCTATATTAATGTTGATGTAACTAATGAATTCCCGGATGATATCCCTCTACTTAGGCTTGGTAAAGATTATAAACTAGTGGAAAACACTATCTAAATCTTTTACCACTAGAAACCTTATTTTACATTGGTTGGAAAGCAACGGAGAATAATAGGGAAAATGTTCATAAAAGGAGACTATGAGGGTTGGTAGGTTCTGCTAAAGCTTTGAAAGGGGAAAACCAAGAAGCTCAGATTATTGATATAGTGCCTAATTCCAATCTAGACCAAGAGGAGACTAGTCAAGTAACTGATCAAGGAAACTTCCCCAAAAGCTTAAGGGAGATGCTCAACTGTAAGAGGTTCAAATGATAATAGATACCTCCTAAAGTTCTCCTCCTAAAAATCAAATGACTCAGCACCAACCAATGCAGTTGAAGGAGATCAACTCCCAAGCAAACACCACTAAAATTACTCCTGAAGAGTTAAAAATAGTAGGGAGGAAAAGATCTGGTTATAAGACAAAAAAGAAATCTCCTAAATCCCATTTTTATGTCAATCCTAGCTTGGAACTCGAAGGGAATTATTAATCCTAACAAATAACTTTTCATAGGTGATTACATCAAATCCACTAACCTATGATATTTAGGTTATTGGAAACTAAGTTATATGAAGAATATTGCTTTAGATTGGAGTTCTTTAATAATGGGGAAGTAGTAATCAGTCACTCCTTCCTTCACTAAGGTAGAATATTCGATAGGATTTTATCCTTATAAGATCAACATGTTAAAATTAATTTAAAAATCAATGCAAGGGATTAATATGAAAGTGAAGAATGGCAATTGAGGTGTCTTCTAGATAAGCTTCATATATGCTTCAAATTATTGCTTCTAGAGGGTAAGTTTGTCAAAGGAACTTAAAGACTTGTGCCAGTGGTGAATGATCCCTGGGTCACCATTGGGGACTTTAATTAAACATTAGTGGCTTTTGAGATTGAAGGAGATAGACCTAATCCTCAACCCTATAGAGACTTCAACTTATGTATTACTACAATTTAGGTAACTGAATTGAAATCTTGTGGATATCATTTCACCTGGAATAATAAGCAAGAAGGCTAATGACTATTGTGAAGGAAATTGAATAGAGCCCTTACAAATAATGAATGGTCGATGAAATTCCCATCCCATTATGCCTTTTTTTAGGGATGCTTTATGTCATACCATAGTCCCATTATGATCCACAATCTAGTTGGTTCTAAAACAAAAATCTACCATTTCAAGTATTTTAATTATTTCATCACCAATCAAGGCTTTGAAGAAGCAGTCAAACGAGATTTGCGTATCCCCATTTAAGGCTATAAGTCATTCCAACTCTTTATGAAATTTAAGGACATTTAACATAAGCTTAAACTCCTATTTAAATAGTCAATTCCAGATTTTATTGTACATATTCAAAAGTTGAAAGAGTAGGGCATCTCAAGATAAAGGATTTGTATCAAAATCCTAAGGATAAAGTGAGCATTTCCATGGAAAAAGAAGCACTAAAAGAATATCTAGGGCACTCCATATCCAAAATTCTATCCTAAAATAGAAATCTAGAGTTTCTTGGATGAACAATGGATATTGTAACTCTGAATTCTTCTTCAAATTTTACCTTCTTTATGAAATTTAAGGACATTTAACATAAGCTTAAACTCTTATTTAAATAGTCAATGCCATACTTCATTTTACATATTCAGAAGTCAAAAGAGTAAGGCATCTTAAGATAAAAGGATTTGTATTAAAATCCTAATGACAAAGTGAGCATTTTCATGGAAAAAGAAGCACTAAAAGAATATGTAGGGCACTCCATATCCAAAATTCTATCCTAAAACAGAAATCTAGAATTTCTTGGATGAACGATGGATATTATAACTCTAAATTCTTCTTCAGAAGTTTAATTTCTAGAAGAAATAGGAACCATATTTCATCATTGCACGATGATATATATACTTTGGTGTTAGACCACCCTTACCTAGTCTCCTTTATTAAGGAATACTCCTTTAAACTACTAGGCACTAAAGGAAACTTGGTTATTATCCCATCTAACCTTAGAAATCTAGATCTCAAAACTTTCTTTCCTTATCAGTGTCAGATGTTATGCAATCTTATTACTATTGTGGATATATCCAAAGTAGTATTTATCAAACCTTTAAAAAGGCCTTATATTCTATAGGTTAATGGATTATTCTTCTTCTACAAGGCTTAGAGTTTAATAGGCTAGGATGTGAATGGTGATTTCTTGGATTTCTTTTCCAGTTCTAGGATGTTAAAATCTTGAAACAAAACCTTGTGGTGTTTTGTTCCCCATGGCTTTGAAGGACTATCATCCCATCTTACGCTACAATACAATTTATAAAATTATTCCTAAAATCCTGGCTGAGAAACTCAAATTAGCATTACCTGATATGATAAGCCTTCCACAAGTTACTTTCATCAGGGGAAGAAACATTAGGAAAATATTTTAACTACTTAAGACCTCTTTAAACTCTATCATAAAAAAGGTTCAGGGAAAATTTATGCCATTAAAGTGGTTGTACACAAAGCCTTTGACGTATTAGAATAAAATTTTCTATTTTAGGTTCTGAAATCTCTAAGCTTCCCAGACTAATTTAATTCCTAAATTAAATCTTATGCTACCACAATATCCTTCTCTATAATGATTAATGGTGAAATGACCAACGTATTCAAAGGTACAAGAGGATTGAATAAGGGGATAACTTTTCCCCCATTTCTATTTACTTTATCCATAAAGATCACCAATCCTTTCTGAAGATTTATCACTTGCTGATGATATATTGTACTTCTATCATGGGAACAATAACTCTACTAGAATTATAATGAAAACTATGACATATACAACAATTATTTAAGCTTATGTATAAAAAAAGAGAAAAATTCACTGATCCTTTCTAAGGATTGTGTAACTATTACCAATGAGTTGTCACTAGTTTTAATTGTTACCATTGAGTTTTCATTAGTTTCAAGTATATCTCTTACCCCCTCATTTTCAAATACCTTGGCATACTAATAACTTCCAAGAATTATCCTAGAAAGATTATCAAGTGTTATATGTTATCATCAGAGAAAGGATCTTTTTTTTTTAACAAGGCAAAGTGCTCTTATGCTTAGGTAGGTTGCAGTTTATCACCACAATACCGATGAACCAAATCATATATGGGCATCCCACCTTATGCTCGCTAGGAAACTGATAAAGAAAATTAATAAACTTATGAGAAAATTTTTATGGATTGGTGACCTAAATAAGAGACCTTTTGTTAAAGTCAAATGGAAAGAAGTATAGCTTGGGAATACTTTCTTTGCAGAACATGAACTAGGCTTTGCTTACTAGATATCTACGGATAATTTTGTATAAGAAGAACTCATTATAAGTTAAATGGGTACATAGATATTATTTAAAAGGGGAAAATATTTGGAGGGCTATACCAGGATATGATTCCTCATAGAGCATATTAAAGATCCTCAAGTTAAACAGCTCTATATAGCTGCTATATTAATATGCATATTGAGGATGGAACTTCCAATTATCTATAGCTTGATAACTAGAATCCTAGTGGTCCCTTGTACATGCTTCCAATCTATAATTCCATTAAGTTGTTATATCCAATAGAAGCTAAAGTTAGCTCCCTAATTAGTTTTGGACAGTGGAAAACCTTAGATAGATTTTTTGACTCGTTAGGGAATTGGATTCCTATCTATCCTTTGGTTTGCTCTGCTTAAGATAAGCCAACTTGAAACCTACATTCATTTGTAATTTTCACAGTTAAATCCTATAGAAAAAGCTTCAAAACTCTCCAAATATTGGTCCCATAGAGTTAAGTTTTATGGAATAAAATACATCCCCATAAAGTGTATTTTATAATATGGTTCGCTGTAGCAAGGAGCTATCAAATTTAAAAAAGCTAAGGAGCAAGGAACTTATTGGATATTCCATGAAAGAAACCAAAGAATGTTCAAACAACAACCCCTTAGTAACTAGGAACTCAAATTTAAAATTGTCCATTTTGTAAGAAAAGCATCTTGGTCTAGAGGCTTTTACCTCAAATTCTTCAATTTTATAGCTATCAATTGGAACTTTATCTAAATATCTTGTCCCCATAAACTAAGGTAGTCCTTTTGTCTCTAGTGCATGCTTATAATGTTTTAAGTAATCCATTTGTAAGACATTGTAAATTTGGGTAGTGCCTTGTCAATATTATTCCTTAAATTTTCAAAAAAAGTATCACTTATACTCTTCAATGTATACTAAATTAAAGCTACTACACAAATTTATTACACAGACTAAACTTCCCTTCCTAGATCATTTGGGATAATAAAAATAGAGTTGATTTGACTATTTATCCAAGTTTTTAAGTATAATGCTTTCCTACAACTTTTTTGGAATGATAACAAGTGACATAAGCAATTATTCTATATGATACACATTGAAATCCTCACTTTCTTTTAATAGGATTACAGAAACTAGAAAAAAATAGAGATAAGATACTACTATTTAAGGCAACAACAAAGCTATAATACTTTAGAATATATAAATTCTGGTCATGAATGCAGTGGAATAATAATTCTTGTTAAGATGGAAGCGTGTGATATCTTGTCATCTGGATAGCCTAGACAAGGATAAAATTTAACATTATTCATTCCTTTGGAAAGACGTTCTTGTGATTGGTCATAACCAACTCATCAAAAGTTTTTCCTACCATAGTCAGTGCACTTGCATTTTTCTGCATTTTCCATAATGAAAAATAAGTTTGGATTTAAGTATTCATCAAATTCAATGTTAAACCAAGTTTTAGGCTCTAACACTGTAAATTTTAAGAATGAAGGAGTTCCTAAAAAATTGGTATAACACATGTCATACCTAATCCTGTACAAATTAAGTTTCTTCACTAAATAAAAAACGTATGAGAGAAAGAAATGTTAAATTCACATTGTCCTATAAAAACAACTGCAGATATAAACCCTACTAAATGTAAGCCAAAAAGAAGAGAAACTTAAAGAAGTTAGTTAATACGTGAATTTATTATCGAAAGTAGCCACTTGAAAGCAAAGAAAGACTGGCTTTCATTAAAAGTAAGTGACAGTATGGATGAAATTCAAGCAAATGAATGAATGGTCAATTAATACCAACTATAGTGTTCTCTGAATCTTCAAGGTTGACTAAAGTTAAGAAATTCTTTAGTAAGTTTTCATCTTTAATGTCCAAATATAAGAATATAATCTACATTAGGAAAGGTTTAAAAAGTTAACAAGAGGACATATATCTTCTTTGTAAAACTTAAACCTTCGACTTGAATTTTCTAATAACCCCTTGAAGAGGCTAAGTAAAATTCTTGAACTCATTATCCTCTACAAAGAATGCCTAGATGAAAATGAGCATATTATACAAGATTAATGAACTATCTTATGTAAATATATTGGCAGTACTCAACTATGAGTAATTGTGAACATTATTTACCTTATTTAGCATCCTTAATTTAGGGATTAATTTAATTGATATGTATTAATTTATATCCTATTTTAGTTTCTTTGGTTATAAGCTAATTAAAACTCCTTGTTTACAAAGAATATCTTTCATTAGTAATAAATTGAAAAGGATTTAAACAATATTAAACACTATCTAAATTAACTTTAATGCTTCATCAACATACACTCTCTATGCTTCTGACAATCCAAGGACAACACTAGTAACAATTCTCCAAACAAAAGAAAATTATCCTATATGGCATTGTACTATGACTAATGCACTCCAAGCTAAGAAAAAGGTTGGCTTTATAGATGGATCTATGACTCACAGTTTCAATGACGAGTCTATATAGATCAAAAGCAATTCAATGATCTTTTCTTGGATCTTCACTTTTCTTCATCGTACACTATATAATAGCCTATCATTTTTTATGATAGCACAAGAATTGTGAAAAGATTTAGAAGAATGATTTTCATAAGGTAATGCTTCTGAAATTCATCAATTAAAACCTAAGATGATGAATATCTTGAAACAAGGAATGATTGTCTCAACATATTGCACTGAGTTAATGGGAACTTGGGATAAACTTAGCACTTGTTCACAAATCCCATCATGTACCTATTGATTAACAAAGGCACCTGTAGAAAGATAAAAAGAAAAGGTGCATCAATTTTTAATAGGTTTGAATTAAAAATATAAAACTATTCATCCTCAAATCTTGAATACATATCCCTTGCCTTCTTTATATGGTATTTATATATAGGTAGTTTAAAAAGAATAATGGCAGTGAATAATGGAGTCATGATTATCTTCTATTGACGTGGCAATATTCTTGACAAACAGTTTCAACAAATCCTCTAACAATTGTAAATCTATAAGTAATTGTGACCTCCCAAATTTATTTTATGACCATTGTAAAAAGGTAAGGAATGCCAAAGAAACTTGTTTTATGCTACATGGCTATCTACAGTGTTGGTGGGATAAAGGAAAAAACTCATCAAAGCTAAAGACAACTAATAATACATGTCATATGGAGAAACCTGAGGGTAACAATACTATTCCAATTGCCGAATTGATGAATAAACAATATATCCACCTTATATAGATTCTTAACCTTAACTAAAGTCTTGCCTCAATAACTAACTTTGTAAATACAACCTACTTTTTAGGTAATGAAATTTTCTACCCAATAATCAAAATGAACAGGTCTTGGATTCAAGTTCCTCTTACTATATAACGTTTCGGGAAAAAAACACTCTCTTCATATACAACTATTCCTTATTCATGCCAATTAAAATTACATATGGATCTTTTGTGCCAGCAAAGTCTCGTGAGGCATTTCCCTTACCTCTCTCATTACTTTAAAAGATATCCTTTAAATACCATAATTTTCTTACAATCATATTTCTATTAGAAAATTAACTAAAACATTAAATTACATTGCTCATTTTCCCTTCCTTTTTTGTTTTACAAGATCTACCCATGAGGAAGTTAATTGGAATGGGCGTAATTCGATATGGTTTTTATTATGTTAGGGCACTCAAGATACCTATAGCAGTAGCCAACATTACCCCTTATTTGCATATTATTCTGTAGCATCAATGCCTTGGACATTTGTCTTTTGATAGGTCATCTTGTCTTAAGAATTTAGGTCTATTTTCTCTTTAAGACTCTTAATAGTGTTGTGATTCTTGTCATTGAGCTAAACAAGCTCATCCTTAAAGCTATCAAAACATATGAACCTTTTGAGTTAATCCATTGTGATGATTATGGCTATATTAAACTCCATCTTTATCCAAGGCTCATTGTCCTTTAAGTATTATAGATGAATACACTAGAACTACTTGGATTTATTTAATGTAAACTAATTCATAAGTTTATACTAGGTTGATTTCATTTATGGCTATGATAGTTTGACATTTTGGAAAAACAATTAAAATAATTCATAGTGACAATGATTGAATTTAAGAATCGTGAATTTAACTTATATTGTTAACAATATGGAATCCTAATCAAATTTTCTTTTAGTTCTACCCTCAATAAAATGGAGTTGTAGAATATAAACATAGACATATTCTTGAATTTATAAGAGCCTTATGATTCTAAATGAATTTACCTACTAAGTTTTGGAGGGAATGTATTCCCTTAGTTGTGTATTTGATCAATTACATTCTTACCCCCTTTTGTCTAGTCATAGTCTATATGAGCTTCTGTTTTTTTATAAACTTAATTATTCACATCTTAGTGTGTTTGGATGCTTTTGTTATGCATTTATTTTACCCCGACCAAAAGAAAAATTTTCTGAATGTGCCATAACATGTCTCTTTTTTAGATATCCCAATGGTAAAAAAAGGATAAAAGGTCTATAACTGACACACATATAAAATTATTTCCTCCATATATATTATATTTTATGAACATATTTTCCCTTATCACAACAAAAATCTCCCATCACATTTGTCCTCCCATCAATCCATTAATGTACCCATATCTCTCTACCTGTTCCTAACTATAAATGTGTGACTATAGAACCTCTTCTCAATATCACCACTAAACACTTAGACCCATTTTTTACAAACATGGATTATATAATTCCTACTGATCTTGACATATATCTACCTTACTTACATATGTTCCTACTACTTCTATTACTAATCCACCTTCTATACCATCAAACACATACCCTCCCTACACTAAAAAGTTGCTATCTAACTCTAGGATTTTCATGTTAACTTACCAAAACCATACGCATCTCATTTCCCCTATTCCTATCATGCACCCTCAAGTACATCTTATCCACTATCCCATTTTCCTTCTTTTTCCAAACTTTCTCCTTCATATGCGAGCTTTTTGGTGGCCATCACTCAATATAATAAGCCAAAACGCTATATGCAAGCCACTAAAGATACTCATTGGTGATAGGCAATACAGAAAGAAATAAAGGCACTTGAATAAAATCATCTTTAGACTTTGAAGCCTTTGCCTCCAAGAAAGAATGTGAGAAATACTTGTTTGAAGTCTTACTTGATGTAGAGTGTGAGAAATACTAATCATATAAGCTTAGTCAACTTTTGAAATTTATATTCAAATATTGTTAGAAATTAATCTTTCTTTCTATTTGACAAGAAGCTATCGATATCCACCAACTCTTGTAACTATAATTTGTTCATTAAGAATAACATCTATCTTTTATTTAAGGTAAAGAATGATCAGAATTCTTATAGTTGTAATAAAAGATTGTGTACCACCATGTCCATGATAAATAATTAAATATGCAACATTAAAGATATGACTAATATTATATCACCTAGTAATTCTTAAAGATAAGAATTATCATTTACCTTCTTGAGGATCTTATAAATTCCATCACTCATTGAGTGAAATTTCTTATATTTTCCCTTTAGAAATACTTTGGAAAAATCTTTATATCATCATATCCCCTTCATCAAGTTTCACCAATCAAAGTTATTGGTTGTTATCTTTATTTGTATCTCATTAAACATATCCCTCACGTATTATGTAAAACCTTCAATTTCAACACTAAAGGAATTAACTCAATAAGTTTTCTTGGTTGAAATTTTAAAACTATGTCAAAGGGAATCTTACTGGTTGACCTATTTATAGAACTAGTTATACAAATTCCTTAAGATTTTATTCATCACCTACATTTATTTATATATATATAGGGATGAAAAGAACTTGAAAATTAAATTTTATTGTTCACTGTTTTCCATAGATTTCTCTTAAAGTAACTCATAAATTTCACATTAAGATCAACAACAATTGCTAAAGATATTCCATAGAGACATAAAATCTATTTGAAGAAGAGTTTATTAATATGGACAACATTGTAAGTCTTAAAACATGGAATAACATAAATCATATTTAAAAGCCTATCCTTCATTATAGTTCTATACTTAAGGATTTTGAAAGATACATACTTATGTTTTTCCATAGTTTATGAGGCATTAGCAATAATATATATGGTATAGAATTTTGCTTCTTTCCTTTAGCTAGTTGACATGTTTGACATTGTCATAGAACCTTAGACATATTGTCATGACTCGAAATAGGTGCATAACTGGCATGTGAGACCTAAGGTTCAAAACCCCAAATCACATGTAAGCCTACCACTAGTGTCAAATGAATTCAAACCCCAAGAATGCAATAAGTCCATACAATACAATAACAATAGTGCGGGTTAGAAAGAAGTTTTACAAGTTATGAAATTATGTCATTGCGAATGCTACAATATAAGATAAATGAAAATAAAAAAAGAACATACACAAACATAGGTAAGCCATAGTGGACATGTCACGAGAGTCACTGTTGGAAAGCTGGTGGTAGCTGACCTGAAAAAATAAAGTAAGCTCACACCATCCTACGATACCCAATGCTATGTGCACAATCATGCATGAATATCAAAATCTATCCAATCAAATCAACAACACAAATAAATTGTGGGGGAGAATGTCTGTAGGATACTAATCTCCAAGGGTAATCCCTCAAAACTCTAAACCTCGAATGGCTGCGGGGAGCTATGCATCACCAACGACCTAGCCATGCTCCTATACTCATATAGTCATAAAGTTCTCTTAATCAAAAGGGGCTGCGGGGAGCAAAGTATCACCAACAAACTAGTTGTCATTCAAAGCATTCAAAGTCGTAAGCATCACAAATAATGGTCCGATCGAGAGCCAAGCATCAACTAGGATCGACTCATAACATATCTCAATATTATAAACAAAACAACTCTTATAATCATAACTGGAGTGCATCTGGTCCTAATGTATGCCCATCAAATGGCACGTCCTACGGATCTTTTCTTCCCCATAATCAAACATAGCAATACATATCAAATTATTAAATAGGCAATTTACCAAGTAAAAATTCAGTTATGCAATGAACAATACATATATGCAATACCCAACCCAATGTATCCACTCAGTTAATTTAATATAAAGGCTTATATTAAAATGAGCACACATTACTATATATACATGTTCGCTATATAAATATATAAGTATTGATCGACATATATATATATATATACATATATGCATATGAATGTGGATATGTATTGCCACATGTTGTCATCTATACCAATATTGAACTATATTCATTTACTGGTACAAATACGGTAACAGTAAGTCAATATGAACTTACCTAATAACCAAACTCGTCTGTACAAACCTTCTGATGGAGTCCCGCTCTTGCTATACCTAATAAATCGAAAGAAATATCTCAATAATGCTAATTCAGAGTCATTGGACTCAAATAACAATTTAGGTATCATTTGAATTGCCTAAGCAGTTCATTTATGAAATTCGAAAATTTCTCCTATTCTTGTCTAAATGTTCCATGATTTTTAATTTGCAAATCACTGAAAATCTCACTATAGTTCTTTAGAGAAAAATAATCAGAATAATTTTTAGAATTTATAGAAATTTTCGCAAAAGTGATCAAAATGGTCGCTAGAACAGTACCTCTGACAACTGGAATATTCCTTTGGTCACTAGAATATCCCCTTTGATCACCGAAAAATCTTCAGTCCCATAATTCAACAATTTTTAAACCAAATGAAATCTCTTGATAAGTAGAACAACTTTCTCTAAAGCAACATACTCAGATTCTCAATATATTTAAATGAATTGAAGAAAAACAAGTTAAAACTGTAACTTCTTTTTTCATTAATTGACAACGATCTAGAAGGCGATTAGTGACGAGACCATAGAGCTTTTGCTCCTAACATCGAGACGAGTTGAATGGTGGTGGTGGTGATAGGCAACAACCATCGAGAGCGACGAATCGACGATTGGTATTTTTTGTCAGTTTTTCTCCTTAGTTTTTGTGACAATTCTAGTGACAATGGTGACTGAAATGGGTATGTTGTGATGGGCTATTCGAGATGAAGAGATTGGTATATAACAGTAGCAGGTTTGAGTCATCGTCGGTGAAGAATAGTTAAAGAGAGGGAATTTATGAATAGTAACTTTTGGGAGGGGTTAAAATGAAATAATGAGAAAATGGGAAAAATAAGTTGTCTCATATATATATATATATATATAACACGGGATGTTAAATTCTCTCCCCCTTACAAAAAATTCATCCTTGAATTTTATAATAAGATTTATTATGGAAACAAGTATGGATACAATTCTCTTATCTCTCGCTCTATCTCCTAAGTAGGTACTTCAATGTGACCATTCCTTCGTATCATCTTAACCATAAGAATTTGTTTTGATCGAAGCTGTCGCACCTGTAAATCCATGATAGCCACTTGCTCCTTTTTGTAAGTTAAATTCTCGCTCACTTCCATGCTCTACGGTTGGAGTGCATGGAAAGGGTCAGGAATGTACTTGCGAAGCATAGGAATATGAAATACTGGGTGGACTTGGGCCATGTTTGAAGGTAATGCCAACTAGTATGCCACATTTCCAATACTCAGTTATCTCATAAGGTCTAATATGCCTCGAAGAAAAATTTCTTCTCTTTCCAAACCTCATCACAACCTTCATTAGAGATACTTTAAGGAATACGAAATCTCCAACTTGAAACTCCACTTCCTTAAGCTCCATATCAGTGTAACTCTTTTGCCTACTGACAGTCGTCTCTAGCCTCTGCTTGATCAATGGGATCTTCTTTGATGTGATCTTAATTAATTTTGGGCCCTCCAACTACTTCTTGCCTACCTCCTCCCAACACATTAGTGACCTGCATTTTCGTCAGCTATTATTATTGACGAACTCAATCAAAGGCTAATGTCAATCCCAACTACTGCTAAAAGCTATCATACACATCCTCAACGTATCCTCTATGGTTTGAATTATCCTTTCTGACTATCCATCAGTCTGAGGATGAAATCTCATACTAAAATCCAATCTAGTGCCCAACACATCCTGTAATTTTTTCCAGAATTGAGATGTGAATTGCAATCTCTGGTCTAAAAATATCAATACAGGTACTCCATGGAGGCACACTAACTGATTAATATAAACTTGAGTGAGCTTAGACACCAAATAAGTAGTCTTCATAGGTAGAAAATGTGTTGATTTCGTTAATCTATCTATGATAACCCAGATTGAATCGCATTGAGTTTTTGTATAAGGTAGGCCAACCACAAAATCCATTATGATCCTCTCCCATTTCCATTCAAGAATTGGCAGTGGTTGTAGCTTACCTGAGGGCTTCTTATTCTCAGCTTTTACTTGTTGACACGTCAAGCATTTAGAAACATATTCAACCATATATTTCTTCATATCGTCCCACCAATACGTATTTATAATATTATAGTACATTTTGGTATAATCTGGATGTACATTGTTTGTAACACAGTGCATTTTCTCTTTAATCTCCTCTTTTAAATTTTCTCTTCCTAGAATACACAGTCTCCCATTTATTCTGAGGATGCCTTCTTAATCAATTTCAAAATCTATATGTCATCCTTCATGAATGTCATAACTAAGTTGTTGAAATTTAGGATCTTAACATTGGGAGATCTTAATCCTGTCTAATAATACTAATCGCACCCTGATGCTGGCCAATAATATTCCTGCATCTGAAACTAAGTACCTCGATCCATCAAATTATGCAACCCCTTGGTCAAAGCTCTCCTTTCTATTACGATATTTGCCAAACTACCTGAGGATTTCCTACTTAAAGCATCTGCCATAACATTTTCCCTCCTTAGATGATACTGGATCGTACAGTCATAGTTTGTTAGTAAGTCCATCCACCTTTTTTTCCTCAATTTAGATCTTTGTGCTGTAATATATATGATCTATAAAAATCTCACTGCTCACCATACAGGTAATGTCGTCAAATTTTTAAAGCAAAGATTACTGTTGCCATCTCTAAATCATGCGTAGGATAATTTTGTTTTTGTTTCTTTAATTGCCGGGAAGTATAAGTAATCACCGACCATTTTGCATTAATACACATCCAAGGCCAACTCTCGAAGCATCATAGTATAATTGAAATCCTCCAACTTCCGTTGGTAAAGCTAATATTAGAGATGAAGTTAAACACTCATTTAGTTTTTGTAAACTCTCCTCGCAAGCACTGGACCAAATAAATTGAACATTCTTTTGCATTAATTAGGTCAATGGGGATGCTATCGTAAAAAAATTTTGAACAAATCTTCGATAGTAACCTGATAACCTAAGAAAACTTTGTACCTCTGTCAGGGGCTTGGGTTGTTCCTAATTCATCATAGCTTCTAGCTTCTTCGGGTCCATTTGAATTCTGCTTTAAGATACCACGTGTCTTAAGACATTCTCAGTTCACATTCTGAGAACTTGTCATACAGTTGATGTTCTCAAAGTGTCTGCAATACTAATCTTAAATGTTTGGCATGCTCCTTATTTGTCCACGAATTCATCAAAATGTCATCAATAAAAACAATCACAAACATATCCAAGAACGACTTGAATACTCTATTCATCACATCCATGAAAGTCGTTGGAGCACTTGTAAGGCCAAAAGACATTACTAAAAACCCATAATGGTCGTACCAAGTCCTGAAGGCAGTCTTAGATACATCATCCCCTCTGATCCTTAGCTAATGGTATTTTCATATTAGATCAATCTTAGAAAAGTACTTTGCACCTTGAAGTTAGTCAAACAAATCGTCAATTCGAGATAGTGGATACTTGTTGTAGATAATCACCTTATTTAACTATCGATAATCAATACACAATTGGAGAGAACTATCCTTTTTCTTCACAAATAGTATCGGTGCACCCCATAGCGAAGTGTTAGATTTGAGAAAACCGTTATCTAACAGATCTTGTAATTGCTTCTTTAATTCCTTTAATTTTTCATGTGCCACTTTATATGGTGGTATAGAAATCGAAGTCGTACCAGGTACTACGTCAATACAAAAATCAATTTCTTGCTCTAAGGGTAACCCTAGTAACTCCTCAAGAAACATATATGGAAACTTTCGAACTACCGAAATGCTTTGAAGACTGATGCCCTCTATAGCTAAATCTCTGACTGAGGCCAAAAATCTTTAGTACCTTTGTTTGAGCATCTTGTTGGCCATTACTATTGAAACTATATTGGAAGGGGTAGTTTTACCTTTAAAATAAACTCTACATCCCCTAGAATCTTAAACATCACTTCCTTCTTTCAACAATCAAAAGTAGCATAATGATGGGATAACCAATCCATTCCTAATATTACATTAAAATCTATAACTGGCAACACCATAAGATTCGCTACCAATCTTCTCCTGATATGAATGGATTTTGCTATATTTTTATACATTATTTCATTTGAATTCATTCTTATTTTTCCATGTTTAATTTCTCATTTTGTGTTCTTATTAATTTTACATGTAGATTTAATGATGGAATACAAATATAAAATTAAAGCATAAGACGATAGCAAAGTGGAAGCAAAACACACAACAAAAGGTTGTTTCATATTAATAGCCCCATACATAGCGTGAATTAAATGACAACAGTCCCTTAGCTAAACAACATACGTAGCAGTGTTTGCAAAACGCAGACGTTCAACATAAAGAGGCTTTAAAAGAGTTAAACGCTAGTGTTTAACACTATAGAAGGGGTGAGACGTATACAAGAGGCATGGACCAAAATCCCTTAACATTATTCGTTTCATCAAGCTACAGGAAAAGAGAGTAGCGGTAAAGAAAATAGAGGAGGAGTGGCGATAGAAACAGAATAAAGTGGCCGTAGAGAAAGCGTGAAACAAAGGAGTGAATAGTGATGGTGGCCAAACCTTAAACTTTAATTATCCCATCAATAAATAGTAACTAGGAGAAGCTGGCGGCAAAGTGAAGGCAACTGAAGGGGGCTTCGGTTGGGGATGATTTTTATGAAGCTTAAGCTTTTTCTTGGGAGACCCATAGAAGGCTAAATGTCCTGACACGAGTTCGGAGGCGACATCAACGCCAATGACCGGGGTTAAGATTTTTTTATTATTTTGTTATTTCTTTCTCTCATTAGGAATTGATTATGTTATCTTGTGTTTATTGGAATGGGTATTGAATGATAATTATTTTCATGCTCTAGTGAATCGTGTTTAATGAAAACCCATTGCTAAAATTGACTATAATATGTAATTGTTATATTCCCGATTCATATATAGCGACTGATGGTTCTAAATCATTAAAGATAACATAACATAGGGTTAATTAACGAGCGCTTCATGATTAACTAGGATCTAAGGAAAAATCAGGATTAACAAAGCTATTGTCAATCTACGACTGATAATTGCTAAGAGAGATAAAAGAATAACAAATCAATGAATTATGCTTAATTAGGGTATAGGCTGAGATTGAACCAAAGAAACAGATCCCTACCGAATTCTCGATTTTTATCATTTTTCACATGTTTTCTTTAATTTTTTTATTAGTTAGTTTCATTTTATTTTCTTATTCTAAAATCCAAACCTCCCAATTTTTCCTAAACACCGATTAATTTCATTTCATAAGCTAATCTAACACTCCTTGTAGGATCGACCTAGATTTACCATTACTACAATATCAGTCTAGTTATTTTATTTTGATTAGTGTTCTGACACACCGGTCAATTTTGGCGTTATTGTCAGGGAGTGCGGTGTTTAGTTTTTGTTCGTGATTTTAGTTGGTGTTTTGTATATATTTGTTCGTAATTAGTTTCTTTTCAGTTATTTTGTGACCCTTTCTTTATTTTGTTTCGTGTTTGTGTTTTATAAAAATAAAAAAATTATGGATGGAAGTAATTTTTTCTTTAAATTGTATTCTTAATCCTATAACAATGTTTGGACTGATCAATCTAACATTTATTATGAATGGGATAATCAGTTGAATTACTTCCACGATAGTTTACAGAAAGTATAGCAATTCTCGTACACACTAGAAGCTTCCTATCAAGACTTAGGTACATCTTTAGAAGAATTAGTTAATGTGTATGTTGCTAACACTTTGCAATTCCAGCAAGAATCAAGTTCTAGAATCCAGAACTTGACAAGCCAGGTGGATCAATTGATGGAAGCTATCAACCACCTAGCATCACAAAGCAAAGAGACGCAACCATATCAACCTAAGGAGTACTTGATGGATATTAGTGCAGAAAATTTGCAAAGTGAAGAGGAGCTTGAGAATTTTGAGGTCAACCTTTAACAAATTGCTTGTGTCGAAGAAGTTAAGGAGGCGCTCGAAGTAGAAAAAGATACATCTTTTAGCTCAAAGGTAAGTAATGAGTTCATAATTATTGTTTAGATTGACTCTTTACCTTTACCTAGCAAGTTAGAGGAATTAAAGGGAGAAGAAAAAGGCAAAGAGACATTCGAAATATTTTCGGACTTTACAAACTCTCGAGGTTAAGAATCTGAGGATAAGGAAGAGACTAAATGGGGATGATGATCAACTAAGGCCCTATCCAGAACAACCTCACGTGGAAGTGTCACTACTGTAATACCTGAATATCACAATTTTGTCACGTGAGGGGAAGAAGGAGTCGAGCCAGCGACTATAAACTAAGGCGTTTCTTAGGAGGCAACCTAAGGGAAGTAAATTTCTTTTCTTTATTTTCGCATTTCTTTTTATATACATATGTGTTCTTTGTTGGTCTGTTTCTTGCGAGTTTTAAGTTTTCAATCAAAATGAGAGAAAGAATAAAACGAGCAAAGAAACATTTGCTCATTTTCTACTGCTTCTAGGATTATTTAATCATGATTAGAGTGTGAATTGACTAGAGAATTTCATGCAACTTTGGCATGTACTTTTTCTCTTGTGATTGGTTGATGTGCATTATCTTTAGAAGAGTAGTGACTAGTGGTAGACAAAGCCGGTAAGATTTTGAGCCTTATTATACCGAAACATCCATATCATTCTCATTGTCTTTTGATAATGTGTGACCTTCATGACATGCACATCTCGATTTTGTATTGAATTTCTATTCGAGATCACATTTTTATCACATGCACTAACATGGATATGATTAGGCATTCTTTGTTTTTCATAAACTACATTAGCCAAATAAGTTATGCTATTGACATGATTTTTCCCTTGATAAACCCCTTTGAGCTTTATACCTTTCTTTTTGTGTCAACCATATTACATGTTTTATACTTAACCAAATTTCCTACCTAAGCCATAAAGCTAGTGGAGCATTTATGATTAGTGAGTTTATGGATGTATAAAAGTGAAAGTGTGGGAGTGCACATATGTGTGGATTGGCTATAATGATTGGGATGTTATTTTATGTCTTATCATTGAAATTCCCATGTTAATGTAGTTTCTTTTAATATTAAAAAAAGAAAAGAAAGGAAAAGAAAGAAAGAAAACAGAAAAGCACAAGAAAAGAAAAGAAAATGAAAAAGAATGAAAGAAAGAAAAGGAATGAAAAATTTTTGTTTAAATAAATTTATCAAGGAGGAAGTGCATATGAGTTTGCAAAGTTATTTATAATTAATGTATCTTCCTAGAGTTGTAATGAATGTGATATTTGAGTATATTGGATATGAAGTAGATGTTGGCTTGGAAGGTTCACTCTTGTGGTTTCAATGTATTGTTGGTATAAATTGTATGAGTGATTCTTTCGCTTCATATGGTTTGTGTGTGAGAGTTGAATAGGGTTATGAAATATAAATGTTGCATTCGTCATAGCTGATGGTACCCAGTTTTTGATGATTGTTGCTTTGTTTCACTAGGTTAATGGCTTTTATGCTACTTGACCTAAATACATCTCACCTTACCTTTGCCCACATTACAACACTAAAAAGTCCTCTGATTCATGATTTTACATGTGAATTATAGTGGTGGAGAAACAAAATGATATGCAAAGTTGTGGATTGTCATGATCATAAATGGTGTTGAGTGTACACGTAGATATATTTTAGTTAACTACATTTTTAAGTCTACCATTAGATTGCTCGA
This sequence comes from Erythroxylum alaternifolium, assembly GCA_027478495.1. Lineage (NCBI taxonomy): Eukaryota > Viridiplantae > Streptophyta > Magnoliopsida > Malpighiales > Erythroxylaceae > Erythroxylum > Erythroxylum alaternifolium. The sequence continues at coordinate 13,453 of JANIIA010493157.1, read as the reverse complement.
TTTTTGAAGATGATGCTTGTTGATTGATCATGAGTAGAAGCATTGAATTTTGAATTCTTGTTATGACTTTTGGAAGTCATTCATCTTTGGTTATAATTATATAGTCTTAGAAAATATGAGAATTGAGTAAATGTTTCGAGCTTTTGAGCTTAATTTTATGTTTTGCCCGAGGATGGCCAAAAGCTAAGTGTGGGGGTATTTGATATTAATGGATTTTCCTATATTTTTATATGTTATTTAATTTGATTTCATTATTTTTGTGTGTTTAATTTCTCATTTTGTGTTCCTATTAATTTTACATGTAGATTTAAAGATAGAATACAAATATAAAGTTAAAGCATGAAACGACATCAAAGTGGAAGCAAAACGAGCAGTAGAAGGTTATTTCATGTAAACAGCCCCATGCGTAGCATGAATTAAATGGTAGCAATCCCTTAGCTAAATGGCATATCATTGTCTACAAAACGTAGACATTCAACATAAGGAGGCTTTTAAAAGAGTTAAAAGCAAGCGTTTAACATTGCAGAAGGGTTGAGACGTGTACAGGAGTCTTGGATCAAAACCTTAACATTATTCGTAACATCAAGCAACAGGAGAAGAGAGTGGCGGCAGAGAAAATAGAGGAGGAGTGGTAATAGAAAACAGAATAGAGTGGCCGTAAAGAGAGCGTGAAACAAAGGAGTGAATAGTAATAGTGGCCAAACCTTAAACTTTAATTATCCCATTGATGAATAGTAACTAAGAGAAGCTTATGGCAAAGTGGAGACAACCGAAGGGGGCTTCGGTTGGGGATGATTTTGGTGAGACTTAAGCTTTTTCTTGGGAGACCCATGGAGGGCTAAATGTACAACACCGGTTTAGAGGTGACATCAACGTCGATGACCCTGGTTAAGCAATTTTTTATTATTATTTTATTTCTTTCTCTCAATAAGAATTGATTATGTTATCTTGTGTTTATTAAATTGGGTATTGAATGATGATGATTTTAATGCTATATTGAATCGTTTTTTATGAAAACCTATTGCTAGAATTAAATGTAATACATAACTTTTGTATTCCTGATTCATGTGTAGCAACTAATGGTTCTGAATCATTAGAGATAACATAACATAGGTTAAATAATCCAAGCTTGTGTGATTATTGCCTAGACTATTCTATTTTTCTAATTCATAATTCGGTTGTCCAAATAAACTTAAAGAGCTTATTCTAGGTTTCTCGATAGCTAGGGTTAATTAACGAGCACTTCTTGATTAACTAGGATCTAAGGAAAAATCGAGATTAACAGAGCTTATTGTTAATCTACGACTGATAATTGCTAAGAGAGATAAAAGAACAGCAAATTAGTGAGTTATGCTTAATTAGGATTGTAAGCTGAGATTGAACTAAAGAATCGAATCCCTACCGAATTCCCCACTTTTATCATTTTTGCATATTTCTTTAATTGTTTTTATTAGTTAGTTTTATTTTATTTTCTTATTCCAAAATCCAAACCCCCCAATTTTTCCTAAACACCAATTAATTTCATTTTATAAGCTAACCGAACACTCCCTGCGGGATTGACCTAGACTCACCATTGCTATAGTAGTAGTCTAGTTATTTTATTTTGACTAGCATTACGGTGCACCGGACACCTACCATTAATCTCCACAGGACATAAGAAGAAGTAGATCAAATTTACCTTTGTGGCATCAATCAGAGGTGTACATAGTGACATATATACATCTATCTTATCTGGTGTTATTTCTAACCTCGTAGCATAGTGGGGTGACATAAAAGAATGAGTCGCTCTTGAGTGTATGAAAACTATAGCTTGTATTACAAGAATGATACTCGATACTACTACCCTGGGGGGTGAGAGTGAACGCCCTAGCTTAATCATAGCCTACCTGTTGAAAGCTAAAGGATTGTCCCAAACTATGGCCTCCAAATCTAACTCCTAACTGTCTCCATATAAATTCTCCCCCTACCGATCAACAAACTGTGATCCCCCTTATGGCTATTAAAATGGAGGTTGCGCCACACTAGAAGAGAACTGTTGATATCCCATCATTAGGGAATCTCTGACCAAATGCCCATACTGGCCACATCTTTAGCAAGCTCCTAGTGGCATGTGACATAGACCCTGATGCACTCTACCACATTGTTGACAAATGGAAGAAGCTGAGCTTGAATTACTACACCCTGAGCTTTGCCTGCTACTGCTACTACTTACACTAAGTGTGAATCTGAATCCTCCCAGATGTCTACGGCCATATCTTACCTTACCATGAGCTCGAACAACCCTCTACTAAGAACTCTCACTCTGCCTGAACCTTGACAAAAAGTTTGATTGCTGCTGCTGTTGTTGCTAAAAACTAGAGGATCCTATAGAGTGCTTCCTACTTTACTCTGTTGTAGGCAAGGTACCTTGCTCCACCAGAATCTTCTCTAACTATTTGTCCATATCCACCAAGGTAGAGAACTTCTCCCGACAACTCATAGTCATGCAAACAAAAAGAGGTTTTAGCCTTAACACATTCTCTTTGTTCCTCCTCAGCTCATTTGAACTAATCTTTGGGGCATAACTATTCAAGCGAATAAAGTCCATGGTGTACTTGTCCACTGTCCTATCTCCATGGCGTAGGTTCAGAAACTCTGATCTGAGTGTCTCATGAATTGCAAAAAAGAGGAAGTAGTCCATAAATCTCTCTCTAAACTATGACTAAGTCACTGTACCCAAGTATGGAAAGATATGATCTCAATACTAATACTTAGCCATCCCTTGCAAAGACATCTCTACCAGACCCACCAACTATGTATGAAAACAATGTAGCCTCCTGCCTCGCGTCTCCACCTCGTCAAGAAAATCAATAGCCTCTTGAGGTCTAATTCTGTTGAACTTTATTAGACGAAACCTTGCATATGTCATTGATAATTACATATCTGACCTCTCTTATTCTAGGGCTGCCACTGAGAGAGCTGGCTACTGCTACTGCTGCTACAACATCACCTGTTGCATCATCATCATCATCATCATTATTGAGTCTCTACTAAGAATGCCTGCATATCAAACGCAGGTGCCCCAGGAACTCCTTGTGACACCTCTGGTGCCTCGAGAGGGATCTCTCATGTTTAAGCTGTTATGTGTTTACCGTGACTTCTAACTGAAGCGACAGGGGTAGATGTCTCATCCTGAGTCGAGGCTTCATCGTGACACTCTTAGTCAAGTCAAGTGAGAAATCGAGTGCCTCTATTTATGCTGAAATCAAAAGCAAGAGAATGGTAAGTACCACCAGTGAGAATATAAATGTATTCTATAAGAGGTTACTTTAAAAAGAATTAGATTCCTATTTGTCCGCAGTGACAAACAAAAGAACATCCTAGACTGTAAATCTGTAACCTAGGCTCTAATACCAACATTTTCACAACCTAAAATGGGTGCATGACTGGTATGTGAGAATTGAGGCTTAAAACCCTAGATCACACGTAAACTTACCACTAGCGTCAAATGAATTCAAACCCCAAGAATGCATCAAGTCCATACAATACAATAACAATAGTGTGCGTCAGAAAGAAGTTTTACAACTCATAAAATCATGTCACTACGGATGCCACAATACAAGATAAATGAAAATAAAGAAAGAACATACACAAACGTAGGTAAGCCGTAGCGAACACGTCACGGGGGTCACTATTATGAAGCTGGTGGTAGCTAACCTAAAAAAAATAAAGTTAAGGGGAGTCAGACCTTGCTGCTCACACCGTCCTATGATACTCAATGCTATGCACACAACCATGCATGAATATCAAAATACATCTAATCACATCAACAACACAAATAAATTATGAGGGAGAATATCTATAAGATCCTAATCTCCAAGGGTACACAACTCTAAAACTCGAAGGGCTGTGGGGAGCTATGCATCACCAACGGCCCAACCATGTTCTTATACTCATGTAGCCATAAGGCTCTCTCAATCCAAATGGGTTGTGGGAAGCCAAGCATCACTAACAGACCAGCCTTCACTCAAAGAGTCCAAAGTCATAAACATCACAAATAAGGGTCTGATCGGGAGCCAAACATTAACCAAGATTGGCCCATAACATATCTCAATATCATAAACAAAACAACTCTCATAATTATAACCAGTGTATATTTGTTCCTGATGCATACCCATTAGGTGGCACGTCCTATAGATCTTTTCTTGCCCACAATCGGACATAATAATATATAACAAATTATTAAACATGCAATTTATTAAGTAAACATTCATTTATGCAATGACTAATGTATGTATGCAATACCCAACCCAACGTATCCACTCAGTTAATTCTATATAAAGACTTATACTAAAATAGGCATACGTTATAGTATATACGCATTAGCTATATAAATATATATCGATTGATATATATATATATATAGCTATATAAATATATATCGATTGATATATATATATATATATACATATATACACCTGCATATAGATGTGGTTATGTATTGCTACATGTTGTTATCTATACCTACATTGAACAGTATTTATTTACTGGTATAACTACGATAACAGTAAGTTGGTATGAACTTACTTGGTAACCGAACTCGTCTGTACGAAACTTCCGATGGGGTCCTGCTCCTGCTATACCTAATAAATCGAAAGAAAATATCTTAATCGATGCTAATTAAGAGTTGTTGGACTCAAATAACAATTTAGGTATCATTCAAATTGCCTAATCAATACATTTATGAAATTTGAAAATTTCTCTTATTCTTGCCTAAACGTTCCATGATTTTTAATTCGCAAACTATTGAAAATCTAACTATGGTTCTTGAGAGAAAAATGATCGGAATAATTTTTTGAAATTTTAACAAAAGTGATCAAAATGGTCACTGTAATAGTACCTCCGACAACCAGAATATTCCTCTGATCATCGGAATGTTCCCTCCGATCACCGAAAAGTCTTCAATCCCAGAATTCAATAATTTTTATACCAAATGAAATCTCTTGATGAGTAGAACAACTTTCTTCAAAGCAACATACTCAGATTCTTAATAGTTTGAAATGAATTGAAGAAAAACAAGCTGAAACCCTAACTTTTTTTTCCGTCAATCGACGATCCAGGAGACGGCTAGCGACAAGACCATAAGGCTTTTGTTCCTGATGTCGAGACGAGTAGAATGGTGGTAGTGGTGTAACATCCTATTACTTGAATTTAGATTAAAATGGTGTTTATTAGAGATTAATGAGCAATTAGGAAGCATAATTCACGCTTATGCATAATGTGATGTACATGCACACGATATTATTGATTTTTCACATATACAAATAATTGCACATGCATTCATGACATTTTTCCGGGTATAAGTGATTTTTTTAATGTGATTAAAGTGTGGATTTTGGAGTAATTGTGTTACAAAATTTATTTGGAGACTATTAGTATTATTTCGGAATTTTTGGTAAATTTTAGGCAATTTTCAAAATTTTGGAGTATTTTTGGACTAAAAAATATATTGATAAATGGACCAATTCTAGTGACACATGGATTGATTAAATTGTGACAAATGGCTTACATGTATGGTGACATGTGGCTTACATGCATGGTGACATGTGGCTATGAATTATAGAGCACACGTAGAGCATGTTTTGGTTAGGAAGCAATACTGTAACTTTTGTTCTTCACCGAAAGCATTCAACAGAGAACTCTTTCTTTGTTCCTTGTCCATCACCGAATATCGACTTGTCATTCTTATTGGGTGTCATTGATTCACTCTTACTGCTGGGAAGGATAGCTGGATCAAGTAAGTGATTTTTGATGATGTTTGAATTTGATTGAATTGGTTTGGAGTAACTGGAAATAAGTGTAGAAATGAATATATATGCTCTGTTTTGTTTACTATAGACATGCGGGAATAGTGGTGAGTATTTTTTGACATGATCTGAAGTGAGTTTAAAGATAAGGAAAATGAGTTGGGTGAGGTTGTGGTATAGACCTGATAAAATGAGAAGTTTATGATGAAATGAGGTTGTTGTTGGATATTACAAAACAAACATGCAGAAACATAAATGCAGAAAAGAAGGAATGTGTGTGAAGGATATATGGATTTTCGATGTTTATGTGACTTTTGGATTTTTGAGTTGTTTGGTGCTAATAAGCTGAAAAGGGGAGTAGTATAGATGATATTTTCATGCTTGAAGGTGAATGCTTGTGTAAGTGGTTCAAAATTCTGCTCTGGCTTGTGATTGCTACTGTTCATGAAAACAAAAGTTAGGGATGAGAGAAGAAGAAGAACTATACGTGTATGATGTTAGTGTTTAAGTCTATATATGAGCAACTTGATTCTTTTTGTGCTAACTTTTTTTGTGACACTTCAGAAGTGATATAGTTTTTGTTATCTTTGTAGTTTTGCTAGAACCTGTATAAGGTTTGTAAATATTTGTTTGATGGAAACAGTGTAAGCTTTATAAATGAATGAAGTGAATGTTTGTAAGAAAATTTAGTGATTTTTGAGTATGTTAGATTATGCCATGTGTAAGTTAGATTTATTATTGGTCCAACATACCATTATCATAGGTTATGTTCCTAAAAGTTTGGGTATGTACCCTATGGTAGTGGGATGTTGCATTTTTGGTATCAGAGCATGGTTTGGCATCTTTAGGGAAGAATATGAGTTGAGATATGATAATTAGTGAGATATTCCGATAGTGATCACAACTTTTGTTTGTTGTAGGTCACCTTCCATAGGAGATCACATTGGAGAGTCAGCTGACATGGAGTCTGTAGGAGTTAATTTAGAGTCTCCTGTACCTGAGTTTGCTCAGATGCCTCCGAGAATTGGCGTGAGGCGAGAAAGAAGATATGATAAGCTGAGAAAGTAGGGAGCTGTAGACTTCTACGGAAGTACAATCCCAACTGAAGCAGAAGGGTGGCTTGAGGGAACTGAAAGAGTGTTTGACCAGATGGACTGTGAGGCAAATGAGAAATTCGACTATGCTGTCTCACTCCTACAAGGCCCCGCATATCAGTGGTGGAAAACAGTTCGGGGCAGTACCACTAGACCTTGTAGTTTGACCTGGGAGGATTTCCTGAGAGTGTTCCAAGAGAATTACATGCCGAAGATTTACATAGCTCAAAAAATGAAAGAATTTTTAGACCTGAAGCAAGACAGACTCACAGTGGCAGAGTATGGGATAAAATTCAATGAGCTAATGGGATATGCAACTGTATTGATCCCAATTGAAGAAGAAAAATGTAGACGATTTGAGGATGGTTTGAACATGGAGATTAGAACAAGACTAAATATTTATAACTTGAACAGTTTTATAAAACTCCGAGTAGCCTCAATTAAAATTGAACAATTGTTAAAAGATGATCAGGCAGAAAACAAACAGAAGGTTAGAGGTAAGAGGCAGGATGAGTCTCAGGCAGATTCTGGCAGAAGCTTCAGAAAGTGTCAAAACAGATCGTCTCAATTCCAGTTTAGATCGAGATAATCTGGATCTCTAGGAAGAGGTAGATTTGTTCAGTCTGGGGGAGGTAGAGGACAGATGTCTGCCAGTCAGTCGCACCAATTGCCTAAATGTGAGCACTGTGGTAAAAAGCATGGCGGTGAGTGTTGGCGGATATCGGAGCATGTTTTCGATGTGGCTCAAATGAGCATTAGATCAAAAATTTCCTTGAGATGTTAGAAGCACAGTCTAGAGCTAGAGGAGGAACTATGACTGAGACTACAGTTTAATAGAGTAGAGCTGGCAGACTTGCACAAAGAGGCAGAGGTAGAGGTAGGGCTCAGTCAGCAGGGCCCAGTGTCAGGACTGAGGTGCGGAGCAACTAGCCACAATTTCAAGCCAGGGTCTAGCCATTACTAGACAGGAGGTGCAGAACTCTCCAGATGTGATAGTAAGTGTGTTAAATGTTTTTAATTTTGAGGCATATGCACTAGTAGATCCAGGATCTACACATTCATTCATCACCCCGCATCTGGCATCTAGATTGCATTGTGAGCGTGAGACACTGAAATATGGATTAGTAGTGAGTACTCCATTTGGTAGCACAACAGTGATTGGTGAGGTATGTAAGAGGTATATAGTTCGGATTGATCAAGCAGAATTAGAAGCTGATTTGATTATATTGCAATTGAGAGAGATAGATCTCTTAGGCATGGACTGACTCACTTCTCATAGGGTAATGATGAATTGTTATACTAAGGAAGTAGTGCTTGAATCCCCTAATCAGCTAAGAGTGGTCTTTCGAGGAGTTGTCAGGTATTGCCAGCCTGACTAATTTCATTTCTGATTGCTTTGAGGTTCATCCGAGGTGGATGGGAGGCTTATTTGGCCTACGTGGTGGATACGCAGAATGAACAAACCATTCAGGACATTCCAGTTATTAGGAAATTTCTAGATGTGTTTCCAGCTGAACTACCGAGATTACCCCCAGATATGGAGATGGAATTCACTATTGATATTTTCCCAAGTACCACTCTTATATCAATTCCTTCATATAAGATGACGCCTGTCGAACTGAAGGAATTAAAAACCCAATTACAGGAATTGTTAAATAAGGGTTTCATCAGGCATAGTGTGTCACCTTAGGGAGTTCCGATATTGTTTGTAAAGAAGAAAGATGGCGCCCTGAGATTGTGTATTGATTACTGGCAGTTGAATCAGATAACAGTTAAAAATAAATATCCACTACCGAGGATTGATGATTTTTTTGACCAGTTACAGGGAGCTCAGGTGTTCACGAAGTTAGATTTGAGATGGAGATATTACTAGTTGAGGATAGCTGAGGTGGATATTCCCAAGAGTGCATTTAAAACCAGATATGGGCACTTCGAGTTTTTGGTAATGCCATTTGGATTGACTAATGCTCTGGCAGCTTTTATGGCATTGATGAATAAGGTATTTCAACCTTATTTAGATTAATTTGTAATTGTTTTTATTGATGACATTTTGGTGTACTCGAAGTGTAGAGAAGATCATGTGGCACATCTGAGAATGGTTCTTCAGACAATGAAGGAGAAACAGTTATATGCCAAGTTCAGTAAGTGCAAATTTTGGCTTGCTCAAGTAGTATCTCTAGGTCACATCGTGTTTGGACAGGGCATTTAGGTGGACCAAAAGAAAATAGAAGTTGTAATGAAATGGGAGGCTTCGAATAATGTGTCTAAGATCCAGAGTTCCCTTGGATTAGCTGGGTATTACAGAAGGTTTGTCGAGGAATTTTCATTGATTTCGGCCCCTTTGACAAAACTTTTAAAAAAGAATGTGGCTTTCAGATGGAGTGATGATTGTTAGTGGAGTTTTGAAGAGCTAAAGTATCGGTTAACTTCAGCACCTGTGTTAGTTATCCTGTCGGGTTCTGGTGGTTATGTTGTGTACAGTGATTCGTCGCATCAGGGTTTAGGATATGTACTAATGCAGTATAGCAAAGTCATAGCTTATGCATCGAGACAATTGAGGTCCCATGAATTTAATTATCCAGTTCATGATCTGGAACTTGCTGCAGTAGTATTTGCTTTGAAAATTTGGAGACACTACCATATGGAGAAACTTTTCAAGTGTACACTGACCATAAAAGTTTGAAATATCTGTTGGGCCAGAAGGACTTAAATATGAGACAGAGGAGGTGGATAGAATTGTTAAAAGACCATGATTGTACAACTGAGTATCATCCTGGCAAAGCTAATGTTGTAGCTGATGCATTGAGTAGGAAATCATATAGCAGTGTGGCACAAGTACAGTTATCAAGGTTACCTAGCCTAATGCAGTTGAGAGCACTGAATGTTGATTTGAATTTGGAGCAGAATGATACATTGATAGCCACTTTGAATTTGAGACCTATTTTGGTTGAACGAATCAAAAAGGCTCAGAGCAGAGATCCAGATTTAGTGAAGCTAATTGAGAAGTTGAAAGTGAATCCAGATTCTAAGTTTGAAGTGAGAGATGATACTTTGAGGTTAAAGCAAAGACTATGTGTGCCCAACGTTGATAATTTGAGGAAAGAAATTTTAGAGGAAGCACATTTAGCAGTTTATGTTATACATCCTGGTACTATCAAGATGTATAACACGCTGAAACAACATTACTGGTGGCTTGACATGAAAAAGCAACTAGCGGAATTTGTTTCTAAGTGTATAACTTATCAACATGTTAAGGTTGAGCATTAGGCTCCAGCTGGGAAATTACATTCGTTACCTATTCTAGAATGGAAATAGGAACGAATCATGATGGATTTCATTATGGGTTTGTCGAGAACTCCAAGGCAACATGATGTCATTTGGGTCATTATGGATAGACTGACCAAATTGGCTCATTTCTTGCAAGTAAGAGAAAATCTTTTACTAGATCAGTTAGCTCAGCGATATGTGAATGAGGTTACATGGGGTTCCAGCGTCCATAGTTTCGGACAGGGATCTTAGATTTACCTCAAGATTTTGGGGTAGTTTATAGACAGCTTTAAGTACCAAACTGAATTTCAGTACGGCCTTTCATCCTCAGACAGATGGTCAGAGTCAGAGAACGATCAAGACTGTCGAGGATATGCTCAGAGCTTTTGTTTTAGAGTTTCAGGGAGCATAGGATAAATATATAGCTTTGATTGAATTTGCTTACAATAATGAGTATCACAATAGTATCGATATGGCTCCATATGAGGCATTGTATGGCAGGAAGTGTCATTCGCCTTTATATTGGGATGAAGAGGGTCTAAGAATTGTCTAAGGCCTAGAGTTGATTCAGGACACTGTTGATAAAGTAAAATTGATCCGTAGCAGAATTAAAATGGCACAAGATAGACAAAAAAGCTATGTGGATTAGCACAAGAGAGATATGGAGTATCAGGTTAGTGACAAAGTATTCCTGAGAGTATCACCCTGGCGAAGTATACTGAGATTTGGCAAGAAAGGTAAGTTAAGTCTGAGGTATATTAGTCCATATAAGATCATTGACAGAATTGGACCATTGGCTTATAAGTTAGCCTTACCTTCAGAAATGGCTCAGATATATAATGTGTTTCATGTAAGTATGCTTAGGTGTTATCGGTCGGATCCAACTCATGTAATACTAACTCAGGAGATTATAGTCTCTAGTAATCTGAGCTATATTGAAGAACCTGTGAAGATAATTGACTATTAGAATAAACAACTGAGGAATCGAGTGATCCCAATGGTAAAAATCCTTTGGAAGAACCATTCGAGTGATGAAACCACATGAAAAACAGACGAGCACACGAGGACTCAGTACCCCTACCTATTTGATCATTCAAGTAAGAATTTCGAGGACGAAATTTTTGTTAGGAGGGGAGAATTGTAACATCCCGTTACCCATGTTAAGGCTAAAATAGTAAATTATGATAAATTATTCAGAAATTAAGAAAATACCCGTCCTGCATAAGTTAAATGTGTCATGCACATTTTTGCACATTTATATAATTGTACATGCATTCATTGACATTTTTCGGGTATATTAAAAAGGTGAATTGTGAATTATTTTTGAGCTGAAATTTTGTTTGGAGTCATATTATTATTTCAAAATTTTTAGTGAATTTTATAAATTTTAAAAAATTTTGGGGTATTTTGGACCAATTATATTTGTGACAAATGGCTAAATTGTATTGTGAAATGTGGCATCCTTGCACGTTGACACATGGCCCACATGCAAGAAACACACGTGGTTAAATGTGTTGCTGGAGAGAAATTGCTAAAGCTTGATGATATGTCTTTATGTTTTTGTTCTTCACCGGAAACAACTTCTTTACCAAAACCCTTCTCTAGTTCGTCCATCGAAACATCAAGTGTTAAATTTTTGTACTATTGATTCACTCTCATCTGCTGGAGATTTTGTGGAACTAAGTAAGTTGTTTTGATTGTATTTCTATAGTGTAAATATATACATGCATGCATAGGTTTGAGGATTGAGGTTTCGGTGATGAATGAATTAACTGAAGATTTACAAACCATGGATATGTTGTTGTAAGATATTGTTGAGGTGAGTTGGAGCTAGAAGAATCATTGAAATTGTGTTTAGGAAGAGTGTAAAATTTTGGGAAAATGATGATCTTAAACTCTATATTTTACTGTATATGCGTGAATATAGGGTTGTTTTATTGTTCTTGTATAAATTTGTGTTGTGTAAACAATAATGAGTTTGCAATGAGTTCTGGACTAAGGGACAAGCTTAAGTGAAGCAGTGTTATGGCGAGCAGTATGTAATGCGTAATGCAAAGCTTATATGGAAATGAAGTGTTTGAAAAAAAAATGAGTGTGCTGAAAATTTGAGTTTACCGAATAAGCTCTGATTTTGGTGTAGGGAATATATGGATTTCGGATTTATGGTTGTTAAAGTGTAAATGTGATTCTGACTTATTTAGAGAGTGATTTGAAGTTAGAAATGCATGATGAAAAAGTTAGAAGGGTTGTGTTTAGTCTGGAGAAAATGGAAGAAAAAAAAGAAATTGCAAAGTGCAGTTGATGAACATGCTTTGTTTCTGTGATATATGCGTTAATGTTTGGAAAATGTTAGGGATGGATTTATGTGAAGGTAAAGTTTAAGAAAACATAGAGTATAATGAGGTGTGGTGTTTTAAGGAGGAAAATGATGGAAAACGTGGGCTGTTGTGATGAAATAAAAAAACAAAGATGCAGAAGAAAATGGAATACGCTAACTTGAACAGTACAATGTTTGTTATGTATGTATAGAATTTTGGATTTTTGGATTTATTTGTGTTGGGGTTAATTGTGATGGAAGTAGAAAACAAAGTGGTTTATGTAGCAGATGTATTAGCCGTGATGTGTAGGAAGGAAGCAAAAAAAAAAAGAAGAAAGAAAGAAGAAGAGGAGAAGTGCAGTTCGGTGACCTGGGTTTGGTGAAGAAGATGAAGTTGGCGTGCTAGAGAGAGAAAAGGTGATGGTTTATGTGTGTGGGTTAAAAACTAGAGTATTTCATTGAACAACCCTAAGTCTTTTGCCTATACCATTTTCATCTGAACTCCAAATAACTTGAAACTTAGACCAATGGATTCCTAAGACATTTTTCTTTCTCTCCATAAAAAGTTAGAGTTATCTGAATTGATTTGAAAGTGATTGATAAGATGAAAGTGTGGAAGTCTGTTGGAATGTTATGAATTGGAAAAGTTTCATGATCATGCTTCGGTTTTCTAATTATAACTTGAGCTGTAGTTATTTGAATGAGCTGATTTTTAATTCATATTAAACTAGAGATATATGTCTACAACTTTTGTGAAGAAGTCGACTTTTAATTCTGTCTTTATGATTTTCAAAATTGGCATGTAATTGAGTCTCAGCTTAGGCTGTAGCACCACCAGGGACAGAAATCTTATCCTGTAGTTATTGAATAAACTGTATTAATGTAGGTGGAATTAGGCTAAGTTGTCTTCACCAAAGTTGTAGCTTATTCTCTTAGCTTTAAATTGGTATAAAGTTTGTAATTTTTGGATATCTGAGCTGAAAGATATG
>JANIIA010493127.1:0-15114 GCA_027478495.1 Erythroxylum alaternifolium | reverse complement strand
TCACACTCTCATTAGTTTGCTAAAATTGCTTCCCAATTCAATTCCAATTTCTCTCCAATTTTCCAATGGCTCAATTCCAAAAATTTCTAATTTCATGTGTCTAAGTTTTCAGTGCCATTGGACAGTCAATTTCTCTACCGGTAGACTCTTATTCTGTCACTTAATAATTTTTCGGGTCAGAAAACGATTCCAAAAAATTCCCGAAAAATTTCTATAATTCTCTAAAAATGAGAAAACCCCTATGAACCTCTCTAATTCAATTTATCAATCACACAAAACACTTTTTCTATCAAACACATTTATTCACACTTAAACCGGGATATATCATGAATGCATGTACAAGTATTTACATGTGCAAAAATTCACTATTTTCTACTTATGTGCATATATGCATGTATGAATATAGCAAAAACACTTTAAACAATCCTAACTCATTCCAAATTACCAAAATACCCTTCCCACAAGTGAGGGGATGTTACAGATGAGATTTTTTAGCTTCTGGGATGGAAAAGGAGGCTCTTAGTGGAAGGGGTTTTAAAAATTCAAAGAGTGGATTGGGCTACTTGTTCAGTTGTTCTCACTTGAAAGATATGAAGGAAAATGTAGAAATTTTTGGAAATGTGTTGGTTTCTAACCTGAGGCTATCATCTATGTCGATATTGAAGGTGGCAGGTGAGTGGCTCAAGAGACAGATGCCTTTGTTTGCCACCGTCTTAACTAAGATATGTGATTTTTATGATTATACTAGAAAGAAGATTAGGCATGCATCTCCAATTCTTTTAAAGTGGTTTATACATTTTTGGAACATAATGTTTCTTTTATCAATTGTTTAGTTAGACTATACCCTTAGAGTCATCGATTCCTTTATACACTTGGGGACAACGTTCTTTTTCTTATTTATTTGGTGTAGCATTTTGTCACTAATTATAATGGTCAGTGTGCCGAAGTTTTTTATTGTTGTGGTAAGTATTGCATCGTATTGTTTAGTTCTCTAAGTCTAAATGATTGATGCGAAACAACCAGATATTTACTTTAAGATTTATTTCAATTCATTTTGTTCAAGTATTCTTATGAGCTTGATGCCATAGTTGACTAGGTTTTGTTGTCCTCCACATTATTTTGCATTGTAGACTTGTATTAAGCATTGATTCACTCAGGCTATAGCTGCATTCCTGGGGGTTTTCATAGGCTTCACCCTTGGCTTTTTAGTAATTATAATATCTCGAGCTACTTTTTTATCGCTTTATGAAAGCTTCTGGACAACTGCAATTGTGATTTTGATGGGAGGTAATCCCCTTCTTCACGTCTTCTTGCTATGTATGATCTCTTTATGCATGTTTTTATTTAGATTTCTAATTTCTTATTTTCCCTATTAATCAATGATGGCTTTCATGTTAAGCTAGGAATGACTTGCACTATTTGTAATTAAGGCCTACTCCATATATAGTGCTTGGGCATATTTTGGATGGCTGGGCTTACTTTTGGCTTTACATTTGTCCTTGATCTCAAGTGACATTCTGATGCACTGCCCAAAGAATAACATTAATCAATGTAGAAGATCCAATCAAGCCTCTGAGCAATTTGGGGGGATGGAAGGTCAACAAAGCTTTTTTGATGGTGAAGCTTTTAAAGCATCATTTTCTGAAAATGGCCATGGATTATCAACTGATTGTGGCCCTAGAATTCCCTCAACCAATGTGGTTGAATTTGATATAACTTCTGAAGATGAAGTTGTTAGGTTGTTAAACTATTATGATCACTATTCAGCACTGGTTTTACACTGGTACGAGAATGTGGATGTAAATTTACTGAAGAAAGAGTACAAGAAAAAGGTACTTGGCACTATTCTTTTGCTTGCTTTGTTATAAAATTTTGAGGGCTTTTGTCAAATAAGCCACATAGAGTGTTTTTTGAGCTTTTTACAAACTTGTTTAGATACACTTCTCAGCATTAACTCTAAATTCCTAGAAGATATAAATTGTAGATTATAATGTTTATGCATGCTTTCAGAGGTAGCTTCATTCTCGATGTTGGAAAGTATACTTCGTAAAAAGAAACTAAAAATTACTGCAAATTATTGGGATGGCTTGTTGTTTTGTGATTAGGCTATGTTGGTTCACCCTTCATTTGGAGTTTGGTTTTTGACTCTATTCGATGTTTTTATTTCTTCGAGTGGTTTCAAGACATCTAAATGAAATACAAGTTTGCAGTAGCCTGTAAATTGTTCTCGTGGCATTAAATTGACGAGACATTGGTATTTTTGGGAAATGACCATCAATATAGTGTTGCACTTTATTTTTCACACATTTTAATACTCAAATTTAATATACCAATTAACAATATTGTCTTCTTCATGAAGGAACTAAGACACCTAAATGTTGTTTTTAGATGAAAAGAAAACCAAACCAGTTCTTGTGAATATGATAACTAAAAATTCTTTAAATTTTACATATATGATAAAGTTCTTTTGTCCTTCTTCTTTTCTGGTGTATAGTTTTCTAGTCCATTAAGCTTTTGTTTATAGTGATTGGAATAGATTGTCTTGGTTGCATAATAAATTTTGATGTGACCAATTATTTTCCCATTCTTCTGATAATTTGCGCTCTGCATATCAAATCTGGAGTACCTAATTGTCTTTTACTTTTCGGATTGTTGCACTTTAACTATATTTTGGCTTTCTAATTATGTTCTATTGAAGAATTTGATAAGTCAAATTATTTATATATGATTTTGGGATGAATTGGAACTAATTTGACTTATTTCTATGTGAATTTTGCACTTTATTTGGTTAATTTTCACACAGTTCAACTTTATTGCTTAATAGGTGTAAATGGATAGATTTTGGGGCAAGAGACATAACATTTTTTGTAGATGTTGGATTAATATCATTCAAGTACACTTTCAAAGAGGACTTTGAGGTCTACAACTTTCATAAAGACTCTAAGAAGAGATTTTGCCGTTTAAGGGTCAAAATTGCATGTTTCTGTAGATGTCCAGTGTATGTCCGCCCAGCAAACATAATGTCCCTCCAAACGGACATGAGCGGAGAGGGAAAGGTGGGAGACCCGAGAAGGTCCGTCCAGTGGACATGAAGTCCCTCAAAATGGATATGAGCAGAGAGGGAAGGCTGAAAGACCTGATAAGGTCTGCCCAATAGACATCAAGTCCGCTTAATGGACTTTGTCGACACTGTTACGATCCTCGTTTCCCTGTTTGACAAAAACTAGGTTTCTTTAAGCCCAAGACACTACGAATACTAATTTTTAAGACCATAAAGGGGTCTGGCACTGAAAACAAGGCAACACACATAGGAGGCACCCAAAAGAGGCAAAGAAGAGGAAGAAGGAGGATTGAATCAAGATTAGGAAACAAGCTTATTTTGTCTTCTCTCTTTGTCTTCTCTCTCTAACCTGTCTTGGATGTTGATTGTCTTTATATATTTGGATTCTTTTATCATGTGCTAGAACTAAAACCCATTTAGGGTTAAAGATGTAGCCTATTTTGGGGATTGATTTATGTTTTACGGATTGATTATTGTTGAATGAAAGTTCTTGGGTTCTATTTATCTTTCTTGAGCTTCATTGTTGTTTCTATGCTTGATCACCGTAGATGCAACTTTAGGAATCATATGATGGAATAAGAGGTGAAGTATGATTTGTACATTAGGAAGATAAACACTTTAGATTTAGAGATAGAGATATCCTGAACTAGTGTGATAACTTATGGTTGTTTGTTTGTAATGAATTTGACTAGTTAGGTTTCGCATTGAGAGATGGTAATCAACTAGTTGGGTATTCTTATATGTCATGAGAGAGAATATAATTGAATTTGTGCAATTGTTATTATAACTTGCCATTTAACCAATTCCATAATTTATCAATCGATCTCTTAAATTGGTGAACCCTAAAGCCCTAAGTATAAATCATCTAATTTACTTTGTTTGTTTATTTACAGTCTTTACAATTTATTATCTGCTCTAATCTAATCAACTTTTAAGTTTCTTGTCATTTTAGTTCACATAATTAGGATTAATTCATTAGCGAATATCTGAGTCCTTATGGGATACGGCCTTGGAAGACTTTATGTGTAAATACTAGGAACGATTTTGTGCACTTGTAGATTTTGTCGACCAAGTTTTTGGCACCATTGCCGGGGACTAATTTATATTTGCTACTATTAATTCTAGTTATTTTTTAATTACCTTAAGTTTTCTTCCATTAATTACTTTTAAACCCTTTCTCTTTGTTTTATTTCAGGAGCTGCATGGACTTAAAGCATTCAAGAAATTTGAACAACGATTAGCTACTTGAGTTAAATCCTGAAATTGAACGCACTTGTAAAAGAAACAACACCCAAAGAAGAAGAGAGATGGAAAATAGTAATCAAAATCCAATTCTGTATGGGGAACAAGATATGGGGAATGAACAATTCAATAAAGAAAATCTGGAACCAGTGGTTGTTAATCCTGAGGTAAGGAGAATTAGAGATTATCAGATGCCATTTATTGCTGGCAATCCTTCTTGCATTCGATTGACTGCAGTAGTGAGGAATTATGAGCTGAAGCAAATTCATTTATCTATGTTGGCACAATTTAATGGAATGCCGAGTGAAGATGCTCTAGCCTTTATAAGAGATTTTTGTACTACAATTCAGACTCTTCCATTGTATGGATTGTCCGAAGATGAGTTAATGATGAAGTGTTTTCCCTATTGCATGAAGGGATTAACAAGTAATTGGTTGTTGAGCTTAGAGGTAGATTCCATTGATACTTGGGACAAAGTAATGGAGACTTTCATGATGAAGTAGTATCCAGCCCATAAAACTTTCGAACTAAGGAAAATGATACATTGATTCTCATAGAAAAAGGGAGAAAAATTTCATGAAGCATGGGAGAGATTTAATGATCTCCTTAACCAGGGTCCTCATCATAAATTCGATACATACTCTTTGACTTAATTTTTCTACTATGGTCTCATTGATCACAATTAAATGTTGGTGGATTTAAATTCTGGCGGGAATATTAAAAACCTGAGTTCCTAAGAGTTATGGAATATTTTCAAAAAAGTTGCAGAGAATTCACATTGTAAGGTGACTAGGAGCAACGCTACTACTCTTAATGAAGTGGGATCTAGATCTGACATGGCTTACCGAGTTGCTGAGATAAATAAGAAGTTGAATATGTTAATGAACGACAATAAGTCTGGTAGGGATCCTTGCACTCTTTGTAGTAGATTTGAGCATACAATAGCTGGTTGTATGAACCTTGAAATAACAATGCAAGAGGAAGAGGTGGACTATGTAAATAATGGTAGACAAGGTCAGAGATTTGATCCTTTCTCGAACACCTACAATAAAGGTTGGAAGTTTCATCCAAATTTTTCATGGAAAAATCAAAGGGCTACAAAACCAATGAAACTACCTGGGTTCCAAGCACCACCAAAACAGTAATATTCACCTCCTTCATCTTCTACACAACAACAATTTGCTTCCCCTTTGGAGAAAAAAGTGGATAGGCTTGAAGATATGTTTGCTCAACTTATGAGCAAGATGGATCAAAGTGCTCAAGCTAGCTCTTAAGCCATGAACAGAATGGAGCAGAACATCCAATCCAACTAAGCTGTTATTAGAAATTTGGAGGTACAAATTAGTCAAGTGGCAAAAGAGGTAAGTGAAAGAGGTAAGGGAAAGCCACCTAGCAATACTCAAGTGAATTCAAAATAGGATTGTATAGCAATTAATTCGAGGAGTGGTAAGGTGGTAGAAGGCGTGGTTCTTAAGGAGAAGGAAGCTAAGATAAATGAAACCAAGGATTCTGAAATTGTGAATTTGGATAAATAAAAAAAGCCTAAAGAAACCGAACCAAAGAAGGAATCTTCACCAATTTCAGAATTTTCCTTTGTGCCACCCATACCATACCCTCAAAGGGTAAGGAAGAAGCATGATGATTCCAAATTTTAAAAATTCCTTGAAGAAGATCCAAATCAACATCCCTTTTGCCGAAGCACTTACTGAGATGCCTGCTTACACTAAGTTTTTGAAGGAAATCATCTCCAACAAAAAGAAGCTGGACAATTTTTCAATGGTAGCCTTAACTAAGGAGTGTAGTTCTATTTTACAAAATAAACTATGCCCTAAGTTAAAGGATCCAAGGAGTTTCACTATTCCTTGTCACTTTGGTGCTTCTAATATTTTTCAATGCTTATGTGACCTAAGTGCAAGTATTAATCTTATTCCTTTGTCTCTCTATAACAGGCTTGGAATTGGTGAACAACAAACTAACTACAATTTCATTGTAACTTGCTAATAGATCAATTTGATACCCTATTGGTATAGTTGAGGACCTACTAGTAAAAGTTGGTAAACTTATAGTTCTAGCTGACTTTGTTAACCTTGAGATGGATTTCTATATGCAAGTTCCTATAATATTAGGAAAACCATTCTTAGCCACTGATGGAGCATTGATTGATGCCCCGGATGGTAAGCTGACCTTAAGAGTTGGTGATGAGGAAGAGGTGTTTAACATTTTCAAAATTTTAAAAGAACCTCTTTCGATGAAGTCCCCTATAGGGTAGATGTAATTGATTGTCTTACACTTGAATCTATTCCTAAATTAATGTATGATGATGCTTTAGAGACATGCCTAGTTTTAGGAATATATGAGAATGAATTGGATGATGAGTTAGTGGACTATACATATAGATTGCAAGGTAATGGTTTTAGGAATAGACTTTAAATTGAAGAATTGGGCCCTATTAAACCTAAATTGTTACCTTCTATATTAAGCCCACTGAAACTTGAACTAAAACAGCTTCCAAATTCATTTAAGATATGCATTCTTGGGAGAATCAAAATACATATCCGGTTATTATTTCTTCTTCTTTGAATTCCTCTCAAGAAGAGAAGTTATTAAGGGTGTTACATGAACATAAAGAGGCTATTGCATGGAATATCACTGATATAAAGGGAATTAGCCCTTCTATTTATGTTCACAGGATCTTAATGGAGGGAAACCACAAACTTAGTGTGGAAAATCAGAGAAGACTCAATCCTAACATGAAGGAAGTTGTGCAATCTGAGATACCTAGGTTACTTGATGCAGGAATTATCTAATCCTATTTTTGATAGCTCTTGGATAGTCCTGTGCAAGTAGTACCAAAGAAAGGTGGCATGACTGTCATTCCTAATGATAGTAATGAACTAATTTCCACAAGGTTGTGACAGGGTGGAGGGTTTGCATAGACTATAGGAAATTAAATGCAGCAACTAGAAAAGATCACTTCCCTCTAACCTTTATTGATCAAATGTTGGAAAGATTAGCAAGGCATGATTATTACTGCTTTTTAGATGGTTATTTAAGGTATAACCAAATTCCCATAGCCCCAGAGGATTAGGAGAAGACTACCTTCACTTGCCCCTATGGTACATTTGTGTATCATAGGATGTCTTTGATTTGTGCAATGCTTCTGCGACTTTCCAATGTTGCACGATGTCCATATTCTCCAACATGGTGGAGAATATAATTGAGGTATTTATAGATGATTTTTTTATTTTTTGGTTTTTCTTTTGATGCATGTTTGTTCAATCTAGAACAGTTTCTGTAGAGATGTGAAGAAACCAAACTTGTGCTAAAGTGGAAAAAGTGTCATTTTATGGTGTAAGAATGGATCGTCCCCACAAAATCTCGAATAATTGAATAGAGGTAGACTCCGCTTAAATTGAAGTCATCAATAAATTATCACCTCCTAATTCGGTTAGAGCAATAAGGACTTTTCTTGAGCATGCAGGGCTTTATAGAAGATTTATTAAAGATTTTTTCAAGATTTCTAAACCCTTATGTGCTTTGTTGCAAAAGGAATTTCCTTTTGAATTTACTGATGAATGTTTTTATGCTTTTAATAGGTTAAAGAAGGAACTTACCTCAGCTCCTATAATGACTGCACCGAATTGGAATCTCCCTTTTGAGCTGATGTGTGATGCTAGTGATTATATACTTGGGGCTGTCTTAGGACAAAAACAGGATAAGAAATTACATGTCATTTATTATTCTAGCAAAGTTCTTAATGATGCTCAAATTAATTATGCTACTACAGAGAAAGAATTGCTAGCAGTGGTTTTTGCATTTGATAAATTTAGATCTTATCTTGTTGGTTCCAAAGTTATTTTTTTCACTGACTATTCTACCTTGAAATATTTGCTCACAAAAAAGGATGCCAAACCAAGGTTAATTAGATGGATTGTACTTTTGCAGGAATTTGATTTGAAAATTAGAGACAAGAAAGGATCTAAAAATTTGGTAGTTGATCATCTAAAAATTCGGTAGTTAATCATCTTTCATGACTTGAACAAGATGACAAGAGGGGAGCTGAATCGATCAATGATGCCTTTCCTGATGAGAATTTGTGGTATGTTAAGGAAAACATTTCCTGGTTCGCTGATCATGTTAATTTTTTGGTGTCTAAAATTGTCCCAAGTGATTATTCATACCCTAGGGGAAGGAAATTCTTATCTGAGGTGAGGAATTATTTTGGGGAAGACCCGTTGTTCTTTAGAAGATATGCTGATAGGATAATTAGAAGTTGTATACCTAATGAGGAGATGAAATTAGTATTGTATCATTGCCATGCTTCTTCTTGTGGCGGACACCATGGTGCTAACAAAACAGCAGCAAAGGTGTTACAATCTGTGTCTTACTGGCCTACTCTTTTTAAGGATGCTAAAACCTTTATTATGACATATGATAGGTGTCAAAGAACAGAAAACATCGATAAGAAGCATGAGATGCCTCAATTAGGGATTTTAGAAGTTGAACTCTTTGATGTCTGGGGTCTGGACTTTATAGGACCGTTTTTAGTATCTTTTGGTAATGAATACATCCTTGTGGTAGTTGATTATGTATCCAAATGGGTGGAAGCCACAACTTTGTCAAACAACACTGGAGCTAGTGTTGTGAAATTTGTCAAAAAGCACATATTTTCAAAGTTTGGAGTTTCAAGAGTTATAATCAGTGACAATGGGGTGCTTTTTCAGAATCATCAATTTAAATCTCTATTGGCTAAATATGGGTGTCATTTTAAGTTTGAAACCACTTACCACCCTCAAACCAGTGGGTAAGTTGAGGTGTCGAACAGGGAAATCAAGCAAATCTTGGAGAAAACTGTTAATACCTCAAGAAAGGATTGGGCATTGAAGCTTGATGACGCTCTCTTGGCATACAGGACAGTATATAAGACTCTTTTGGGTATGTCCCCATACAAGTTAGTCTTTGGGAAATCTTGCCATCTTCTGGTTAAAATTGAGCACAAAGCGTGATGGGCAATCCGGAAGTTGAACTATGACCTTAAAAGAGGCTGGACAGAGGAGACTAATGGAGTTGAATGAACTAGATGAATTTTACCTAGATGCTTCTGAGAATGCTTGAATATACAAGGAGAGAACGAAGGCTTACCACGACAAGCATATCCTTCGGCGAGCATGTAAGCCTAGTCAAAAAGTTTTACTATTTAACTCGCTTAAAATTATTTCTAGGGAAATTGTGGTCAAGATGGTCTGGACCTTTTGTGGTGACCAACTTATACCCACATGGAGCCATGGAGATTGGAAGGGATGAACAAAAGACCTTTATGGTCAATGGGCAACAACTCAAGCATTATTTTGAGGGAGAGATGGTTGGATACATTTCCACCATCACATTCCGAAATTGACATCATGGTGGCCTAGTCCATTTGAGGACATTAAATTTAGCACTTGATGGGACATTTCTGGAGATGCTTAGTGTATATCTACCCAGCAAACATTCTCAGGTCTTTTAGCTTTCCTTCTTCGCTCATGTTCGTTTGGAGGGACATGATGTCCGCTGGGCAGACATACACTAAGCATCTCCAGAAATGTGTATTTTTGACCCTTTACATGGCAAAATCTCTCCTTAGGGTCTTCATAGAAGTTGTAGAATTTGAAGTCCACTTTAAAAACATACTTGAATGACCTTAATCCGATATCCACAGTGAAAGTTATACGTTTTGTCCCAAAATCTATCCAATTGTACCTATTAAGCAATAAAGTTGAATTGTGTGAGAATTACCCAAATAAAGCTCAAAATTCACATAGAGATAAGTCAAATTAGTTCCAATTCATCCAAAAATCATATATAAATAATTTGACTTATCACATAGATATATATTAGGTGATTTTATTATATTAGATATTGTTTATTAGAATAGTAACAATATTTCTTCCTTATTAAAATCTTTTAGGAAACTCGATAATGATGCAATTTTATGGCATGTTATACTTAGTCATGTTAGTCAAATTCAAAGAAATGGATTAGTCCAAAAAGGCCTTTTATGTAATTTAAATCAAATAGATATACCTATTTAAGAGTATTTTCTACTAATGAAATGGCAAGAAACCCATTTACAAAGGGAACAAGAGCTTTTAATATATTTTAATTATTCACTAAGGCATTTAATTACTCCATAAACTTCACAATAGAACGGTTCTATGAAGACAATATAATGTATTTAGAATTGATTAGGTCCATAATAGTACAAGAAAATTTGTCTATCATCTATTCAAGTGATGCCATACTTATAACCATTTATATACTTAATCTTATGCTTATAAAATAAGTTATGTCAATAAATTAAATCACACCATAACATTTTCTAAAAGATTTAAGTAAGCCTTTACCGTTACTTATAGTGTCACATTATGCCTTAGCATTTTCAAAATGGTATTAGTAGTATTCTAAACTCTAAAAAAAGGTAGCTTTTAATCAATTCCTAGTATATAAGCCAACAATTTATTCTATATGATGTCATAGTTGGGTAATTTGAATCTATAAGATAATGATCTTAAAAATGAATGATTTACTTAGATATAAAGGTTGAACTTTCACTTAATATCTAAATAAGCACGTATTTTAATCTTTGTTACCACTTTTACATTCTATTTAAGGTGCAGTGAGTATCATTGTAATAACATTAGAGTATAAAGTATCATTATAGATAATGGCAAGGGCTTACTTATATTTTTTATGAAACATTAAGGTGCAACTCACACTTGTGACCATTCAATTAAAAACATGATTATGGAAATGTAAAAAACTAAAATGACAAACCTAAGATTATAGGGGTGTAAAGGCCTGTATCCATCATCTCCATCATAAGTATGGAAATTAGGCCTAAAAGGGAAGGAAGGTATCTTTATTAGATATCTAGACAGTTAAAGGATATGTGTTCATAACTAAACAAGATAACAAAGGGAGACCTAGATTTAAATCACAAGATGTCACATTCTTAGTAAATAAAATATGAAAGTAAGGTGAAATAGGAAAATATGTTTTTTTGTACTAGGGAATTCATCCAAATGGGAGAAATATAGAAAATATAGAATTAAGTTGAGAATAATTTAAATTGCAACTCAGTGAAAGTTTACCTATTATATCTCATTTGAGTGCAAATAATCAGGACAATGATGAATATATATCACATGAATCTCATTTACTTAAAAGTAATCATAAAATAATTCCCCAAATTTATTTTGAAATAAAAGGAAAAATTCATATGATTATCCTAGCAGAATAGGGTGAATCAATGAATGCAAATGAGGCTTTTATTGGTCCTGTTAAAAAAGAATGGATGAAAGTAATGAAAGATGAAATGAATTCTTTAAGCTCTAATAAAATATTAAACATGGTTGATCTCCTTAAAGGGTGAAATGGTACAGGGAATAAATGGATTCTTATAATAAAGAAAAAGGCTAATAGTAGTATTAAAAGATACAAAGCATTCGTTATGGCTAAAGGGTATATGTAATAAGAGAAATTTGACAATAAAAGACATTCTCACTAATTTTTAGGATTGTTTCACTTCAGTTGACCATAGCTTTAGTAGCCATTATAAAACTTGAATTACATTAAATAAATATCAAATTTTTTTCTTAATAAAGATTTTGAAGAATAAATCCAAATGGAATAACTTACTGGTTTCATTAGATATGCCCAGAGAATAACTGTCTGAATTGTGAAAATCTTTTATAGCCTAAAGTAGTCCTCAAGACAATATTATTAAAAGGACCTATCCCAGATGTTCCTATTCTGGAATCCAAGTGGAGCTCTCTCGGTGACTTTACAGTAGCCCTCCAATTGATATCTAACTCAACCGAAGTATTCCCGCAAAGCTAAGCCATTCAACTGTTAAAAACCTTATATACTTTAAAAGTTAAAAATGTGAAAAATAGTAGGGATTTTTTTAAAAAATCTAGCTGCATAATGACTGCTTTTTCTAAGATTTCCAAATTTCAAAAACCTGCATATCATGATTTAAAACACTTCTAGTATTTCATATACCATCTCAACTTCTAGAGTGGGACTTTAGATCCATATCACAAGTAACCACAAACATATTTACAAGATCACACTTTTCAAGAAAACATATACATAACAAAAATAACACAAGCACAACAACACTCGACGATACAACTAATCTTGCAATGGAATCCCAGCCACTGAAGCACCTGCATGCATACCTGGGTAGTTTATTTAAAAACATAAAAATATGGTGAGCCAAACAAACTCAGTAAGTGTTAATCATTTTATTAAATAAACTTCTTATAAATGAAATATTCTTATACAATAATAAAGCACATGGTAAAATACTTGCCATAAATATTCATTCGTGCATCATAAGATCTAGTAATAAAATAGCATTTTGTAAAACAAAATTTCAAAATTTCTGAAATACTATTTTGAAATGTATTTTTGAAATTAATCTCATAATATAGAAGTTTCCATTTTCCATTTTACTTCAACAACAAACAGCGATGACAATAAATTTTTCTGAAAACCTTTATATTGAAAATAAGTCAATCATTATAATTAGTACCTTATGGTGCCCTAGGTACATATGGCAGAGCGAAATTCCTATATCATTAAGGAAATATCAGGTGGCAGAGCCTTGGTACCCTAAGCATAAAGTCACAGAGCCAGTTTTGCATTGCTTACCTGTGACTGGTTAACTACTAGTTACGTAGTTGGTTCTATATCACTTACCCGTAATAGGATAACTGTTATAAACCGGTAGTTATGAGGTTGGTTCTACATCGCTTATCCGTAATAATTTTAGCAAGCAATATATATACCCAATAAGTGTGGAGGGTGACTCACTGGACTACTGATAGACACAATACCACCCGCTGTTAGTAATTGACACCCCCAGACACTGCTATGCATGTTTTAGGGTACTTTGACTGGTAAATCTGTAATATCATCAAGGCGTACCATAGGCTAAAAGTTCATTCCCTTTTTATCAACAAATAACATAATTTCAATGTAAATTCAAATCATACAAAATTTAACTTTCAAACTAAAATTTATATATCACTAGAACATAAATTTATACTAGTAATATTCACCTGTAATATATTATTCACATAAAACTTAACATAAATATTTATTTTATGATAAAATAAAAACCATTTACATAAAATCAATTTAAAGTACACTCATAACTTGCTAGTTTCCTTTTTAGTAATTCAAAATCCTTCAGTTGGCTTCATTTTCGGATATGAAAACCTAATACAAATACATTTAATTCCTTAATACATTTTCCAACAAAATGCATCATAAACCTTTTTAACTTCATTACGTTCCACCTACACTCCATATGCTAATTTTTTCCAAGTAATAACATAACACTTCATTTAATAATTCCATTGCCACAAATACACTTAAAATCAGAAGAGGATGGAAGCAAAATTCGATCAAATTTTTAAGAATTATGCATCATGCATCCATAATCTGGAAGTTCAGGTAGGCCAACTAACTAATGCTTTATCTTCGTGAAATGTAGGTAGTCTACCAAGCAACACTAAGGTGAATCTGAAGGAAAGAATCATGACCACTACTCGGATAGAGAAAAAAGAAAGCAAATAGAGAGAGAAAGTTGGAAACAAGCAAGAAGAACAAACAGTGTTGGAAGTCCTTCCAAGTGAACCAGTAAGCGAGCCGATTAAGGAACTTCAGCTTGGACTTCCACATCAAATTTTTTCTCAGTGGAAGCCATCTTCAAGTGCAGTAGCTCGAAATTCTAAGGAAGGGGAGTTAAGCAAGATGATAGACATAACCAATCAACTCCAGACAAAGCTCATGTTAAAGGGGTTGTTGAAAGAAGACGTTATTAATCACATATCAGGAGAAAGTTCGCATGTAGCACAGAAGAAAGAAGACCTAGGATACTTTTTCATTCTGTGTAGTATAAATGGAGTTAAGATAGATCAAGAGTTTGCATATTTGGAAGTAGGTATCAACATGATGCCGTATTCATTCATTCAGAAGTTAGGTCGTTAAGATAGATCAAGCATTTGCAGATTTGGAAGTAGGTATCAACATGATGCCGTATTCATTCATTCATAAGTTAGGTCTAGAAGAGTAAGAGTCGACTAAGATATTAGTGAAAACGGCTAATAGGACAGTATCGGAACTGTCCATATCCAGTTCATCCTTCAGAACCATATCACATCCCGGATCTGATGAAATAGGATGAATTGAGACGGTATTTTGTAAATACGTAATTATCTTGAATATATTAACTATTTCTTTATTTTCCGATCGCCTGGAAGGGACAAAAGAAACATCTTGTTCTTTCTTCAACAATTTCTGATCTCTAGTGGACCTCTCAGTGGGATTCGAACCCAGATGAAGTTCTGACCATCTGTCAGAGAAAAAAGAACGAATGGATCTTGTAGGATTCCCAAGAAATTCTTCGATTTCTTCCGGAAGCAGATGATTATTCATCTCCTTCTCACCTTCCGTGAATAGCCGGGACATTGAGGAATATCCAGAAACGCAGTTAGGGAATCGGTCTGATTCTATCTCTGTTCGTTCCGTTTGAAGAAAGGAAGGATCCCAAAGAATCGATCTTTCTTTTAGTTTTAGTTGTTGAATCTCTCTTTGATTGATCAATGTGTGATATTCCGAATCCTCATTACTAATGGAATCAAAATGATCTCTGGATTGATCAGAAGATCCCTTCATAGAATCCCTTCCTTGAACGAAACTAGATCTTGTGGAATCATATTGAATATTTGACGATATATTCCTAAAAAACCGATCCTTGT
>JANIIA010493108.1:0-15115 GCA_027478495.1 Erythroxylum alaternifolium | reverse complement strand
CTATTTCTCAAGAATCACACTTCCTTCACACTTATACCGGGACAATTGTCATGAATGCACGTACAATAAATTTTTTTTATGCACATATCACTATTCACACATGCATGAGCATGAGATGCCTCGATTTACCATACTTGGACCCGTTTCTTTGGTCCGACCCGCTCCCTGGAAACGGGATGTTACAGACACATCCATATCAGCCTCATTGTCTTTTGTTTATGTGTGACCTTCATGACATGTACGCCTTAGCTTTGCTTTGATATTCTATTCACTACCATATTTTTATCACATGCATTAATATGGAAATGATATAGGCATTCTTTATTTCATAAGTTACATTATCCAAATAGCCTACCTATTAATATGATCCCTTTGTTAAACCCCCTTGAGCTTTATTTGCCTTTTCTTTTTTGTAAACCACATTAAATGCTTTAACCTTAACCAAATGTTCTACCAAAGCCTTAAAGCTAGTGGAGCATTTATCGATTGTTGATGGTTATGGATGCAAAAAAGTATAAGTGTGGGCAGATGCATATATGTGGGTTGGTTATAATTATTGGAATGTCATCTTATCTCTTATCAATGAATTCCAAATGTTGATGTAGCTTCTTTCAATTTTTATAGAAAAAGTAAATAAAGAAGAAAGAAAAAGAAAAAAGAAAAATAAAGAAAAATATGTTTAAATAAAAGTATCAAGGAGGAAATGCAATTGTTTTGAAAGGTTTTTTATGATTAGTGTCTCCTCCTAAAGTTGTATGCATTGGGTGATTTGAGTATGATGCATATGAGGTAGATGTTCTTTTGAAGGATCACTCCTTATAGTTTTAATGTATTGTTATCATCAAATTTTATGAGTGATCCCTTCTAATTAATTATGCTTCATGTGGTTTATGATATCAAGGCTTGAATTTGGGCTATGAAACATGGTTTTTGCATTCATAATAGTTGATGTACACATTTGTGAGTGAATGCTGGTGTTTATGCTTGATGTTATATTGAGTGTTTTTTTGGTTTCACTAGCTTTAATGGATTTTACACTACATTACCCAAATACATCTCACCTTAACCTTTGCCCACATTATAACCTTAAAAAAGTCCTTTGATTCATGATTATGCTTGTGACTTCTAGTGGTGGAGAAATGAAATGATTTGTAAAGTTATGGAATGTCATAGTTATGAATGGTATTTGAGCATACCTATAAATCTACCTTATTTAAACATATTTTGTCCAAGTCTACCATTAGATTGCTCAATTTTTGAAGGAAATGAATGTTGATTGATCATGAGTAGAGACATTGAATGTTGAGTTCTTGCCATGGTTTTGAAAGTTGTTCCTCTTTTCCTATGACTATATATTCTTAGGAAATATGGAAAATTTGAAAGTGTTTTGATTTGTGACTTTGCTTTTGATGTTTTGCCTAAGGACGGTCAAAACCTAAGTGTGAGGGAACTTAATATGTGCTTAATTGATTGATACATTTAATCCATAACACTTATTGATTAATGCTTTAAAACGCTTAAGATATTTACTTTAGTTCATATTTACTTTTAGGTACAATTTGGAAGCATAATCAGGGACGGATGCACATTGGGGCCAAGTGGGTACTTGCCCCCACTGCCTCCAAAAAAATTTCATATAAAAATCTTATTATTTTAAATTTTAATCCCATAAAAAACTTTAAATAATTTATCCCCACTCAAAAAACTTTAAATATTTTTCCCCTACTCAAAAAAATTTATGAATCCGTCCTTGAGCATAATAGCTAAAGTGAGGTAAACGCACACTCTTTGAGTCTTCATCTTGAGATTCACACTTAATTGTCTTCATGGAATAAGAAGGAGAAGGATTAGAGCGAAGAGGAGAAAAAAATGATAGAAAAAAAGATTATATGTTGCAGTCCATTCTCACGACCGTGACCATCAAGTTATAGTCATGCATCAATTCACAACAGTAACTTATATGGCCTAACACTTGAAACCTAATTTTTTAGTATAAATAGAACATGTTGATGAAAAAATAAACATAAATAATTTTTGGAACTTCGTGCAAGATAGAAACTTACTCTTTTGAGACACCCAAGGAGGGCTAAACTTCCCGACCTTAATTTGGAGGTGTAATTGACGCCTAAAGTCACGATTAAGCATATCGTTTTGCTTTTTAATGTTGAATCTCTCTTTAAAGATTGTTTAGTTTACCCATTGCTAGAATCATTAGTACAATATTTAATCATTTCTTTTGGATTCATTTATGGCAACTAATGACTTTGAATCATTAAGGATAACGTATCATAGGTTAAATGACCTGAGCTTGTATGGTTGTTGCCTAGTTTGATTTGTTTTCCTTATTTGTAATGCGACTGTCTGACTAAATCTAGAGAGCTTGTTCTAGGTTTTTGATAGTTGGGTTTAATTAAAGAGCTTGTTTAATTAAACATGATCTATGGGAAAATCGGGATTAACATAACTCATTATTAGTCTACTATTAATAGTTATAGGAGAGTTGTCAAACATTATAACAATGAAATAGGTTTAATCGTGTGTAGGTAGAGATTGATCCAAGAACTAGAATTTACACATTTTCATCACCTTTGTCAATTACCATTGTTTTCTATAAATTGCTTAAGTTAGTTTATCGTTACTTTGTTTTCTCAATCGCATCAACCCAAAACCCCCTTTATTACTTTAACATCAATTATTTTCATTACAAAAATTGAACATACATTCCCTGTGGATACGATCCTTACTCACTACAGCTATAAATTTTTGGTGCGTAGAGTTAGGTAAATTTTATGGTGCACTCGACACGCACTACCCCTTACTGCCTTAGAGCAACGTCCTTGGCATTAGAATAAGAATCCCCTTTTTTCCTGCTAAAATGGAAACCTAGTATAATTTTAGATATAAGAAGAGATTCAAAAATATACTTATATGGGCTTTTTTATAATATACCACTTGGATATTAGTCAGTTATTAGTCTTAGCTTTTTTGCTAGATCTATACACAAACCATTGTGTTTTAATGAAAATATTGCAAGTCTAAGAAGAATAGGATATGTTAAAGTCGACGTAAAAGATGAAAGTGATGCAAACTTGCCTGATACTCTACAAATTTGAAGGCTTAATAAAGATAAAGGGCTAATGTCATTAGAAATGTCTCTAAACTACCCTTGGAAGCCATGTCAAATTAACCAAACTAGAATCTAGAGACCTATAAGGAGAATAATAGATTAAATGGGCTAAACTAAGATGTATTTATTGAGAATCCCTTAAGTAGGCCAAATACGTTTATCATTGCCAACGTTTCAGAAAATTAAGGGAGTGTTATACCTAAAAACACCAACTTAGCTGTAAATAAAGCTCTTGGTAGGATCATTAACCTTAACCTTAAAGTTAATATAAAGGCCTTTTCCCCTTATAAACCTAATGAAGTTATAGATAATGATATCACTTTTTTTAAGGAGATATCTTTTAAGTATACCCTTGAGTCCACTAATCTACTCAATTCCTCTTTAACTCAAGATCTAAAAACAATAAAGAAATGGAAGAATTCAAATCAATCATTAGGAGAAAGCCTAGTAGAAAGGCTAAAGGGAAAGGTTGATTTAGTGATCATATTCTAGAGTATAAGGGGCATGAATTGTCTTAGAAAGTAATATTTAATCTATGATTATTTAGTTGATAAAAAACCTTCTTTGATTGTCCCATTGAAAACCAAGATAAAGGATAATTGCTTTAATGAGGGACTATGGTTGCCAAAGAATAAATTAAGCTCCTTATCTGACCATTATACTCAATTTCAAGATTAGTTATACATCAATCCTAAAAGGGATTAACATTACTTTTGTTTATACAACTAATATGGCATTTCAAACACTTTAGCTATAGAAAGATTTGGAGTTTCTCTGTAACTCTATTCAAGACCCTTGGCTTATATTAGGAGACTTCAATTTCATCTTATAAACTCAAGAGGCTTTAGGTTCATATCTTTTGTTTAAACATGCTAATGAGGAGTTTAGAAAATGTTTGAGATTTACTAGCCTCAGAGACTTAAATGTCAAAGGTAGCTTCTTTAACTAGTCCAACAAGCAAAAAGGGTAATGGCTTATCAGTAAAAATGCCTAATATGGGACTTATCAACTCCCCTAGGTGTTTTTCTTGCTAAATAGTTTAGATTTCTTCAATGCTTCCCTTATATTTGTCCATTAACTATATCAAAGAGAAAAGTGAAAGCCCTATTCAAATTCTTTAATTTCTTAACCAAACTTGAAGGATATAAGAAAGCTATAATAGAGGGTCTTTCTATTTGAATTGAGCAATATAAAGCTTATAATGTTATGAGAAAAGTTTAAAAAATTCGTGAAGAACTTGACTACTCCTCAAAAAACACTTCAATAAGGATATGTTTTCAGGTGTCACTAAAACTAAAAATGGTCTACTCTCTACTTAGGATAAACTCTATACCAGTTTAGCTAATTCATTCCTTAAGTAAAAAGAGAAAATATCTCTGAGCAATTATTTGCTAACTCTAAAAGCTTACATTTGCGTCTTAAAACAAAAGTCTATAGGACTTTCGCTAAAAGAAGGGGATACCAACTCTACTTACTCCTTCAATGCAATTCATTCTAAAAAAATTGCAATAAAATAATAGGGCTATTAGATGTTAATGGTGAATTATATTGGGACCAAGAAAGGCTAAAACCTTTAGCCTTTAATCACTTTAATCAATTTTTAGGAATATGAGTGGAAGCATCATCATCTGTGTAGACACTGAGTGCTTTAGTTACTCTTTACTATCTCAAGATCAACTATCACTACTTAGCTCTCTTGTTACTACTTTAAAGATTAAAAAAGTTCTTTTTAGTATGCATCCCAATAATGCACTTGGTCTTAATGATTTCAATGCTTCATTTGTTCAAAAAACTTGAAACATAGTGAGAATCAAGTTGTCAATATAGTAAAAAGGAATTTTCTACACTAGAGGATAAATGCTCAAGGAATTAAACAAGATATTCCTTTGTCTTATCCCTAAAACTTCTAGTCCCTTATCATTCCAATATTATAGACCAATACCATGTTACAACACTATTTAGAAGATCATCTTAAAGATCCTAGCCTCAAATACGAATGTGTTCATAGTCATGTAACTCTCTGAAACTTTAAAATAACATGTTTTACCTGAAATATGGCTATGATGAAGTACACCCATGTACTTCTCTTATAATGATCAAAACAACTCCAAATCACCCTAAACTTATTCGAATTCACTCCTTTTTCTCCAAATTAGTGAATTATGACCAAAATATAAGCTAAATGATTTAAGTATTGGAAACAATAAAAACTCTCAAATAAACAAGTAAAATGCATTAAATATAAACTTAAAAATATTAACATTTAAGCACTTATCGAGTCCCCCTTCCATTTAAGCATTTGTTTATCTTTACACAAATTAATTTTATTACTCTTAACTTAATAAAAAACAACTTTAGGAAAACATTAAACACATTAAAGATATATATCAAGATTCTCCATTATTCATTTAATTACAAAGTTCATTGAATTGTTAAATAATTAGTTACTTTTATCAAATTATAAATGAATTCAATTCACTTTATAATTCTACAAATT
This sequence comes from Erythroxylum alaternifolium, assembly GCA_027478495.1. Lineage (NCBI taxonomy): Eukaryota > Viridiplantae > Streptophyta > Magnoliopsida > Malpighiales > Erythroxylaceae > Erythroxylum > Erythroxylum alaternifolium. The sequence goes on along the minus strand of JANIIA010493108.1, from coordinate 9,491 downwards.
TTAACTCAATTTTCACCATTCCACTTAATTCATAAAGTAAACATACATGAGAAAAATACTAAAACCTTTAAATATTTTCATACCCCTTATTAAAAAAACATTAAATTTAAACAATATAGAAGCATTTAGATGATTGTTTGAAAAGTTACCTAACCTTTTGTCATGAGAGTAAACAACTTGTCATGAATACTTTCAATTACTCAGCTAGTTCATGATCTTAAATGGCTATTAACACCACTCTTTAACTTTAACCTTTTTATTAGTACCAAGATAAAAGGGTGAAATTATTTATGCTCGTTTATTCACATACTAATATTTTTCTTTCTTTTTATTTTATTTTTATTTATATATAAATAATGAATATGCTTAAAAATAACACGCATTTAACTTAATTCATGTATAAATTACACACAAAGTATTATAATGCAAATAATATATCCATTCTCAAAATCAATGAATAAATTGAAATCAACTTAATCATCAAAACTTATAACTATTTGCCTAAAAAATCAAATCAAATTCAGGACCAAAATCATATTGAATCATCTTGATCAATATCTTATTTTAGAAAAAAAATTTCGAATTATTCATTATTAAGCTAATTTTAACAAAATTGCCAAGCTTAACTACTTAATCCCCGACACTTAGGCTATATATTGTCCTCAATGTACAAAACATCCAAGAATAATGAAAAATATGAAAATAATGGAGGTATGGATAACTAGTACTCCCATTATAGCAAAAGAGTCATTAACATTCATTTAATGTTGGTGAAATCTTTTCTACTCTAAATTATATGAGTGATATTGCTTTTATGGCTTATGAAACTCTATCAATTCTCAAGTAACAAAATTAGATCCAAAAGAATAAGGCAAAGGAAAAAAGTTAAACTAATAACAAAAATCCTATAAACTACTCAATCAAAACAAGAAAACCTAATTAATTTTTAAGAAATACATAATTCATTCAAAGAATAATATCAAGTGTACATCATTATCTAGCTTACAATCAACATTAAACCAATGTATATGCTAAGTTAAGTAACACCTTAAGTCATATTGTTTAATACATTAACCAAAATATATTTGAGGCCCATATGTTGCTTATGTAAGAAAGGAAATTAACTTTGCTTTGACCGTTGGTTCCAATCCTTACTTTATGTAAGAGTTATTATTTAATTGTTAAAAATTAGTTTTTTCTGCTCACCGTCTTCTGACTCATGTTGTTTCTATTTGTGTGCTAGCCTATAGCTATTTTGTTGACTTCGTGTAAACTTCACCTTAATACAAAGGAAGTTACCTATTTAGGCTATATAACAAATGTATTCATTGCCAGTTATCAAGTGCTTTGCTGATAGTTTTATGTTTTTTTTTGTAGAAACTGATATGCATTCTAATTTTGATCATAATTCTCCACATGGTCCCCTTTATAGTAACTGAAAGGGAGTTGAAGATTCTATTATTTCTCTCAGACTAAATGCTAGCAATAAGGTAAGCGAATTCAATATAAATCATCCATCTATCTCCTTATATGTGAGTAGGTAGTATACTCCATTTTCTTATTATTGACCAAGATGTAGGTGGATAATATACCACACAAAACCATTATAAATCTCTAAATTTTGTTAGAATAAGGACATAGGAAGACGAGGTGATCGTGAGATTCACCATGGTTCCTACAAAGGATGCAGTAGTTAGGGATGTGCAGGAATTTATCCCTATCCAACATGCATAACCTTAATTTCAAAGCTTTCCATAGTATGTGTGAATCTTAAGATTGTGATTCTTGCGCCATACTACCTGGTTCCATTTGACTTAAGGTTGCTCCAAATAGTAAATAAGCCTGGCTAAATGATTAGGGAAACATTTAGAGGTTTCCAACTTCTGCTAAACCTTGTTTACATGTCCTTCCAAGTTGAATATAAATAGAAATTGAACTACATTTGATGATGAATTCATGTTAGAGCACTATTTTATAATGTTTAGACCATAAGCTACATTAGCATCCTATCTGATAAAGCTTTTGAATCCCTCTAACTTAAGAATATAATAGAGAGTACCATATAGGGACCATGGATCAAACCAGCAGTTAAAGGATTCCCCATTATCAACTTGGTATACACATTGTTATTTCATGTTGTCTTTAGTTTTCCTAATGAATTTTATCAATATTAAGGCATTTCTAGGGATTTTAAAGTTCCGTAAGGATTTCAATTTGATGTAATATGAATTCACCCACCTAACCTACAAAGACTATTTATCTTGAATCAGCCTCTAGGACTTTTTATTAAGAAGGGTCTGGTTCATTAGTTTAGGCCACAATGCCTAATCCTTTTTGTTCTTATGGTAGACATATTTTTTGCTACTTCACTCTACTCCCCATAGATTCTAGCTTGTGACCAGAACATAGAAAAAATTTAAGGATTCTGTTTATCTTTTTATTGAAGCATCTGGGGAAAACTAGATGGGATCCTAAGTATACAGTTATAAAGGATATGACTGATTTGATTATTTGAGATCTGTCTGCAGCAGATAGCTCTCTGTGACTCTAACTATTGATTATGTTAAGGATCTTGTCAATCAGAGGTTTATAGTCTCCCTGGATATGACTAGTTGAGAAGATATGGATACCTAGAAGCTAGTAATGGTTTAATGTTGTTTGCACTTCTAGATATGGTAGTAGCACTCTTATCACTGTTGATAGATAGGCAACACTTCTATTGAACATCTTAAGGGTTGTATTGGGGGATGAAATTGAGTTAGTATCTGCCCTAGAGAAAAGAAACAAATCATCATCAAAACTTATGCTTATGATCTTTAGCTTTTTACATTTGTCAAGGCATGGATTTCTCACAACCACCCTAACTAATAGCCTATTGAGAACTTCCATTAGTAATGAAAATATGTAAGGGGAAAGTGGATCCTCTAATTTGGTTCCTATTACAACCTTAATAGGTTTTAATGGCTCACCATTAACAAGGATATTCAAAGATACAGTGCTTACACATTATTGTATCCACGCTATGAAGAGTGGTGGAAATGCATAAACATGCAATACATTAATTAAAAAGGACTAATCCACCTTATCATAAGCTTTTGGAAATCGAATTTCACAGCATAATTCTTATGACCTCCTTTCCTTATGTAATGTTTGAGAAGCTCTTACATAATGGATATATTATCACTAATAGATCTACTAAGTATGTAGACCATTTGTATATAATCAATGTGATTTGGGAGTATAGCCTTCAATCTCTTTGACAACACTTCAGAGTTAATTTTGTTGATTATGTTATAAAAGGCTACATGTTTAAAGTCATCAAATTTTGTTGGATTTTTTCCCTTAGGGTGTAGTGTGATCAAGGTCCTGTTGATTTCTTTCATCAACTTGCCTTGTTGAAGAATTACAATGTTGCCTTCACTATAAATTTATTAATGATGTGCCATATTTTGAGAAAGAAATTGGCATTGAATCCTTCTAGACCGAAAGCCCTCTTTATATGAAAGGATCTAAGGGCTTTGTTAATCTCCTAAACAAATATAAGTTTAGAAACAAACTTGGTCTTTTGAGGAGCAACTAGTCCTCGATGATCTCTTATGGCAATCTTGGTGAAGAGTGGTAGTTGGAAGTAGAATTCAAAAGATTGGAGATGTGCTCCTTAACTACTTTAATAATGTTAGATTAGGATGTTAGGATGGTACCTAAATGATAGATGGATATAGTCCTATTAATGGTTTGCTTGGAGCTAATTGTTGTAGGAAAAAAGCAGAGTTCTTATCTTCATGTTGCAACCAAGTCACTTTAAATGTTTGTTTCATCAAGGAGTGATGAAAGGTCAAGGCTTGGGATAGATTTTGCAAAGCTTTTTTCTCCTAAGTTTTGAGCTAGCTGAAAGCAAGGCGACTGTAGACTTCTGATTGGATTTGATCCAATGCCTTTTTTACTGTAGTGATGAAGTGGTGAGTGTTGCCTATGTTTTTCTTAAGAAATTGTTTGTTTTCCTTTTTGATTCTTTGAAGCTTCTGTATGAGAAAGAATTGCTTAGTGCCTTTAACATGATGACTTTACCCTTTTTCCACCATTATATGAAAGCCCAATATTAGTAAGGAAATTATTGAATCTGAAAGGGGTATTGGTGGTTTTTTTAGCTCTATTTAAGGAGACAAATATAAGGGAGTGGTTAAAGAGCTTTGTGTTGGGGAAGGTATCTTGGGTTTAAGGAATTGTTAAATCCCCTCTAAGTTAACTTCTACCTAGTTTCCTTTTAATGAATGTACTCTCTTCCTATTTATTACTCTAAGTGAAGAAGTTCCCTCCATAGGGGAGATTAGTCACTTAAATGTCATTAAGGCAATTCTTTTGACCTTTATATAAGGTTTTGTGCGCAATTATATCTTTTGATTACTCAGTATAGATTTGTCTCATTAAAGCCACCTAATAAAAGATATAGATCCCCTACTAAAGTGGAAATATTTTTAAATTTAAACTATTGAGCAGTTCTTTGAAGTTAATACTTATAAGCATAGATGAAGGATAGATGGATGTTAACATTAAAAACCAATAAATGAACCTCTAAGTGGATGATATGGTCTTGAATTATGGAGCAGAAGATTGAATTCCTTATTTCACTACATACCACCAGTATTCTCCCATTGGGATGTGCATCATAGTTTTGTGTTAAATTCCACTAACTTAGTAAAAATCTCAGAACATTATAGTTTCATTGCCTAACTTGAGATTCTTAAATACCTAGTAGGATATGCTTATTCTCCTATATGAAATCTTTTAACAAAAGTTTTTTCTCGGGGGATTTGAGACCCCTGACATTCCATATTGAGACGATCATGAGGTTTGGTCTTTAGGTGGAGACCTTTTCCTTCTGTTGAACCTTCTCCTACTAGTAGATATGAAGCATATTCCTTCATTTTTACAGATGATAGTGTTTAAAGCTACCTTAGTGGGAGTGCTAGTGGTATTGCTATCAACTGCTACTCCTTAAAAGTTTTTATCAATTTTTGGCGATTTGTTATCATATGTGTTAATTTCTCCACCATGATCTACTACTATGGTATGTTTAATATTTTTGGATTCCTTTTCTGTTACTTTTTGATTCTGAATTTGTATATTATTAGCATCCTTCAAATCTTGGGAGAAATCAGACTTGAATAATCTACCTTTGGTTGTCTAGTAGTTGTCTAATACTCCAATGGTATGTCATGAATGCACATCCATATAGGAATATTGGATTGCTTGATCTCTTCACAATTTATTCCTGGCCTCTAATTTTATAGAAGCAATTACTTATTTTTCATATGCCAAAGGCTAGCATTTGATTTACTATGAAATATGAAGAGGAAGATGTCTTGATCATTTACAAGCATGTCTTTGAATCTTAAATATTTTCAATTATTCATTGCCAGGCTTTCATGGAAGGCAAGGAGATTCTCCTATATAAAAAGAATCAAATTAAGGTTGCATTCTAGAGCTCAGCATCTGCTTTTAATGCTGCTAAAGGTAGTGTAACTATTTGAGACTTAAGGGATCGTAGGAGAGTTTTAAATATGGACCTAAATCCCCAATGACTTAAGGACATGATCTTTTTTTCACGTAGGTTCAGAGTTGATAGCTACAAATCTAGGGCAAGAGTGGGGATGGGAGAGGAGGTAGGTGAAGGGGGAGAGAATGTTGGTATAGGAGGACAATCAGTAGATGAATTGAAGCTTTCACTAAGCTTTAGAGCCTAAACCTTAGAAGGTAATACTAGAAAATCCTTAAACAAGCACCGCTCAAGGTTTGCAACCTTTCTTATAGGGTATATGATGGAAAACTGTACACAAAAGTTCCTAACTTAGCTTCTAAGAATAGTAAATTATGATGAAGGGAAAGTGGAAAATTACAAAGTAGTCCTTGGAGTTGTCTAAAGGAAGGGAGCAAGGAAGTGTAACAAGTAAGTAGGGTAGAGAAGAGAAGATGACCCGAGGAGAAGACAGGAAGGAAATGTGATAGCCTATCGTAAACTACCAAATAATAAATTCCTAACTACCAAATCATACAGTAAATGGCGAGCTAGGGTCAAACCATAGAGAGCTGGAATGCAAATGCTATTTCAAATGTTTCAAACAAAAGAAAACAACACATCCTGAAATGATGAAACGAGATAGCTAAGATGCAAAGAACGTAAACAAAAAGACAAACACAAAGTGAATTTATAAAGTACTAATAACAATGGTAAAGAAGTGGGTTGGAGATATCTTCAGGATTCTAGGATGTTCATTGATCCTTGAATCTAAAGAAAAGGAACTCTCATCTTTGTATTAGCCTATAGATTCGATTAAGCCTGCGAACCCTTAATTTCCTTAAAATAGGCAAAACTAATAAGCTCTAAAAATGCTCCGATCTCCATTATAACTGCTGGAACCCCACCCTGGCGAGTCACGTGCCCGACGTCCTACGTGACATCTAGACGCGCATCCCACAAGGGAGGAATCCCCCACCAGGTCAAACCTCAAAAACAAACTCATTTCTTTTACCTCCGATCATCTCACTTTAATTTAATCCATGAATTTCAAATAATAATATCAAGAATTGTAAATTGCATGGAAAGGTAGAAAAATGTCCTAAAAAATTAGCGCTTCGAAAAACAGGTCAATCGGAGGTCGGAAGAAAACGTTATGGCCAAAAGAACGGAGAGAGGTCAAAAAATCTGAAAGGAAAAATCAGAAAATTTATGTACCGTGTCGCACTGCGACCGTCTTGCGGCTGCTAGAGGCGCGGCTAAACGCTCGCCCTCGCGACCTCCTCGTGAGTGCGAAGCGTTGGCTGGATGCGCACGCTCGTGACCGCCTCGCGATAGCAAGGTGCGCGTTGAACTGCGAGCTCTCACGTCCACGAGCAACTCGCGTTCGCGAGGAGCTGCAAGGCCAACCCATACCCGCTCTTGCGACCGTGAGCACTCGCGCTCGCGAGGAGCTGTGGGGCCAACCCCTCAAAACGACAGTCCATATTCAAACATCCATAACTTCTTACTCAGAACTCTGAAATTTGTAAATTTGGTATCAATAAAAAGTTAAAAGGAAGCTCTACAACTTCCATGAAGGATGAAAAAAACCAATTTGGTTTCTACGGGAGTTAAAAACCACTGCAAAGAGACTGCCTGCAAAAACATCTTAAACCGCAATAGAATTTCTAAACATCATAACTTTCCACTCCATTAGGAGAAAATCTCATACTTCATATCATCAGAAAGATAGAAAGATAATCCACAACTTTCATGAAGACCCTAAGAACAATTTCAAACTCTATGAGGGTCAGAAATTCACTCAAAATTTCTGTCCAGAAACTTGCAATTTGACAACGCTTGCACCAAACTTCAACAATCCACATTCTTCATCTCCCACATCCAAACATGACATATGATACATCATTGGAAAGCTATGAAAATCCTCTATAACTTTCAAGAAGACTACTTAACCCAATACAATCCATATCAGTCCAGAATTTGTCTCAAAGCACAGCAAACACAAACCATTTAACAGCACCTGCACCAAACTTCAACAACCCACATCTTTCAACTCCCACATCCAAAAACAGTACATGATACATCATTGGAAAGATATGAAACTCCTCTATATAGCCTGCAAGAAGGCTACTTATTCCAATTCAATCCACATCAGTCCAAAATTTGCCTCAAAATCAGTACACATAAAATCTATCCTTGTGGGAAATTTGCAACAACATACAAACCGTTGGAAACAAGCAATACAAACACTATGAAATTTGCATATCTTTCATTTATATCATAATATGCATTCTTACAAAGCTACATGAACAGTGACTTTTGCTCCGAAAATACAACTAAAGCTTTGTTACAAAATATAGCTTCAAAAATAAAAGTAATTAGGAGTGATGCCTTGTCCTCGGTGCGGTCACTCGTTTTCTTACTCATCCCCTGTGATTTTGGTTCCAAAAGTGGATAATTCATGGCGCTTATGTGTGGATTATAGGGAATTAAACGCAAAAACCATTAAAGATAAATTCCCTATTTCAGTTATTGATGAGTTACTAGAAGAATTGGGGGGAGCAAAATTCTTCACCAAGTTAGATTTACTGTTCATACTATCAAATTGCCATGCACCCACTGGATATAGAGAAGACGGCATTCCGGACTCACCACGGCCATTTCAAATTCTTAGTTATGCCATTTGGGCTCTCCAATGCGCCTTCCACCTTCCAAGCCTTAATGGATGAGGTATTTCAAACCCATCTCAGAAAATTCGTCTTAGTTTTCTTTGATGACATTTTAGTTTTCAGTCAAACTTGGGCGGAGCACCTTCATCATTTACGTCAAGTGTTCCACTTTTTAGCACAAAAAAGGCTGGCCCTGAAGCGTAGCAAGTGTACTTTTGCACAAACTCAAGTGGCATACTTGGGTCATGTCATCTCAAAGGAGGGAGTCCAAGTCGACAACACCAAAATTGTGACAATCACCGAATGGCCCAGGCCGAATATAATCAGAGGATTAAGAGGATTTCTTGGGTTTACAGGATATTACAGGAAGTTCGTACATGGCTACGGAATCATTGCCACACCTCTTACATCTATGTTACGGAAGAATTGTTTTCATTGGACTAATGAGGCTATCCAGGCATTTGAAAAGCTGAAAGCTACAATGACCACCACATCTATTCTAGTTCTTCCAAATTTTGAACTAATATTTGTTATAGAGTGTGATGCTTGTGACACAAGAATGGGAGCTGTTCTACTTCAAGAAAACAAACCCGTGGCGTTTTTCAGCCGCGTAATGGTCGCACGGTATGTCAGTCTTCCGGCTTATGAAAAAGAATTAATTGGGCTAGTAAAGGCCATCAAACATTGGCATCCGTATCTTTGGGGACGCAAGTTTTTAGTGCTCACTGATCACTATACGCTGAAGTTTTTGCTGGAGCAACGCACCCTGTGCTCACCTCAACAACACTGGGTGAGTAAACTGATGCCTTTGAACTTCACAGTGGAGTAGAAAGTTGGGAAAAATAATATAGTAGCAGATGCATTATCACGTCGAGATGCAGACTAAAAGAGCCTTCTAGCAATTTCCATGCAGCAAATGAATTTATTCGATGACATACGAAGAGAACAGCAACAATCTGAAGAGTTACAGCAACTTATCTCTTCCTTGGATAGCGGCAAACTCACAGAAAAATGGAGCATGAAACAAGGGCTACTTTTTTTTAAAGGAAGAGTTTACATTCCCAAAGGCTCTCCTTCCATTTCTCTGGTGATTTCAGCACTCCATAACCAAGGGCATGAAGGCTATCAAAAGATGCTACACCGTATCATATGGGATTTTTTCTGGTATGGCATGAAACAGATGGTGCAAGAATTCATACGAGCTTGTGATGTATGCCAACACCATAAAACAAAAACACTTCAACCTGCATGATTGCTGCAACCCTTACCAATTCCAAAACAAATTTGGGTAGATGTATCTCTTG
>JANIIA010493098.1:0-15115 GCA_027478495.1 Erythroxylum alaternifolium | reverse complement strand
CTCAAGACCTCAGGGTTTTGTTCCGTTGGCTCAATGGTAAGAGGCGTCCGCTTAAAGCGGAACAAAACCATGAGGTCTCGAGTTCGAGTGCCAGAGGGGACAATACCTGGAGTGATGGCGGTAGAGGCCGGGCTCCACTGTAGTGATCCGGCCCAAGTTCGGATGCTACAACTTAGCATTGTTTCTAGTCCAAAAATACCCAAATTCTCAGAAATTTCATAAATTTTCACCAAAAATTCTAAATCAATATTTATACTAACCAAATCAATTTCCAATACATATAAACCACAATTCACATCATAATCACATTAAAATCAATTATGCCCAGGAAAAAGTCAAATGAGTGCATGAACAGTCATTGTAATGTGTGTAATAATCAAATTCACGTGTATGTATGCTATTATGTATGAGCATAAAATGCATTTCCTAATTTCTCGATAATATCTCTCATGTATAGAATTCTAGGGCTTTAACCCTTATCATGGGAAAAAGAGATGTTACAATTCTCCCCTCATTAAGAAATTTTGTCCTCAAACTTCTTACCTGATTCATCGACTAAGTGGGGATAATGTTTCCTCATGTGCTCCTCCTTTTCTCATGTAACTTCTTCGCTTGAGTGATTCTTCCATAGGACTTTCACTATTAAAATTACTTGGTTTCTTAACTATCTCACCTAGTATCTCACTATCTTTACCGATTCCTCTATATAACTCAGATTGCCCGTAACTTCAATCTCTTGAGCCGGTAACACAGCATCAGATCATACTAATATCTCCTAAGCATTCTCACATAGAACACATTATGTATTTGAGACATCTCAACCGGTAAGCCTAATTTGTAAGCCAATGGTCCAATCCTCTCCAAGATCCAATGAGGACCAATATATCTAGGGCTGAGCTTACCTTTTTTTACCGAACCTCAGCACTCCTCGCTAAAGCGATACTCTCAAAAACACTTTGTCTCCTACTTTATATTCCATATCCCTTTGGTGTTGATCTACATAACTCTTCTTTCTATCTTGAGCTGCTTTAATTCAACTACGAATCAATTTCACTTTATCCACAGTATCTTGTATCGGTTATAGGCATTCCACCATTCTCAGACCCTCTTCATCCTAATACAGAGGCGAATGACATTTCCTGCCATAAAGCAACTCATACGGTGCCATTTCGATACTACTGTGATAATGTTTATTGTAAGCAAATTCAATCAAGGCTATATACTGATCCTATGCTCCTTGAAACTCCAATACCTATGCCCTGAGCATATCCTCAATAATCTTAATTGTCCTCTCACTCTGTCCATCTATTTAAGGATGACATGTAGTATTAAAGTTTAACTCGTACCTATAGCTGATTATAAACTCTTCTAGAATTGTGAAATAAATCTGGAACCCTGTCCGATATAATAGACACCGGAACCCCATATAGTCTAATTACTTCATTCACACACCTCTGGGATAACTGGTTTAGTGAGTTGTTCTCTCTCACTGGTAAGAAATAGGCAAACTTTGTCAATCGGTCCACCACAACCCATATTGCATCATATTAACTCAGAGTTTTTGGCAATCCCATAATAAAATCCATCGTAATTTACTCCCATTTCTACTTTGAAATAGGTGACGAATGTAGCTTCCCAACCAGAGCCTAATGCTTAGCCTTAATCTGTTGGCAAATTAAACACTTAGCAACATGTTCTACTACTTGCTTATTCATCTCTGGCTACTAGAAATGTTGCTTCAACATGTTATACATCTTGGTGGTATCAGGATGCATAGCATAGGCTGTTACATGAGCTTCCTCTAGAATTTCCTCTCTCAATTCATCCATATTAGGCACACACAGTCTCTACTTTAACCATAGTGTCTCCTCTCTTAATTCAAATTAAGAATCCGGATTCACTCTTATCTTCTCAATAAGCTTCACCATTTCAAGGTCTTTACTCTCAACTTTTTTTATCTTTCCATGCACCATTGGTCTCAGTCTCAGTCTCAGTGTGGCTATCAATGCCTCATTCTTCTCTATATTCAACTCAACATTTAATGCCCTTAATTGAACTAGACTTGGTAACCTCAATATCTGAATCTGAGTTAACTGCTATTTGATTTTCTACTCAATGCATCAACCAACACATTTTCTTTTCCAAGATGATACTCAATCATGCATCCATAGTCTTTCAACAGTTCTATCCATCTTCTCTGTCTCATATTCAATTCTTTTTGACTCAATAGATAACTTAAGCTCTTACTATCAGTATATATTTGGAAAGTCTCTCCATATAAATAGTGTCTCTATATCTTTAGAGCAAAAACCATAGTAGCAAGCTCTAAATCATATATCGTATAATTAATCTCATGAGACCTTAATTGTCTCAACGCACATGCTATCACTTTTCCATATTGCATTAGTACACATCTCAATCCTGGATGCTAAGCATCATTGTACACCACATAACGTCCAGTTCCTGATCGAATAGTCAACACCGGTGCTGTAGTTAACCGATGCTTCAACTCCTCAAAACTCCTCTGACATTCATCATTCCATCTGAAAGACACATTCTTCCTCAGAAGTTTAGTCTAAGGGGATAAAATTAATGAGAACCCCTCGACAAACCTCAGGTAGTATCTGACTAATCTAAGGAAACTCCATATCTCAGGCACATTCTTTAGAACTTCCCACTTCATTATTGCCTCTATCTTCTTTGGATCCACTTGTATACCTTACCTAGTTACTATGTGACCCAGTAGCACTGCTTGATCCAGCCAAAACTCACACTTACTGAATTTGGCATCTAACTGTTTCTCCCTCATGATCTGTAAAATTACTCTCAAGTGCTCAACATGTTCTTCTCTAATCTTCGAATACACCAAAATCTTATCGATAAACACTATCATAAAATGATCCAAATAGGGTTGGAACACCTTATTCATCTAATCCATAAATTCGGCTAGGGCATTAGTTAACCTAAATGACATTACTAAAAACACAAAATGCCTTTACCTACTCCTGAATGCACTTTTCGGTACATTAGCCTCTGCTATCTTCAACTGATAGTACCCAGATCTCAAGTCTAGCTTAGTGAACACATGAGCTCCCTACAACTGATCAAGAAAATCATCAATTATAGGCAATGGGTACTTGTTCTTCACTATTACCCGATTCAGTTGCCTACAATCGATGCACAGTCTCAAAATTCCATCTTTCTTCTTTACAAACAAGACTGGAGCTCCCCATGGTGATACACTGGGCCTTATGAAAACCTTTTCCAACAATTCCTGAAACTGAGCCTTCAATTCCTTCATTTCCATAGGTGCCATCCTATATGGAGGAATAGATATAGGAGCAGCACCTAAAACTAAGTAGATTGTAAACTTCACTTCCCTATCTGGAGGCAAATCAAATAACTCTGCGGGAAACACATCCCAGAATTTCCTCACAACAAGAATGTCTTGCATATTCCACTCAGTACGAGTATCAACTATATGGGCCAGATAAGCCTCACATCCTCCTCTAATCAATCTCAATACACTCAAGAATTATATCAGTTTAGTTGGCACTACTTGACTAACACCTCAGAATACTACTCTCGATTAATTAGGACATTTTAGTATTACCTCCTTCCTATGGCAGTTCATGATAGCCCTATGAGCAGTAAGCCAATCCACATGTAGAGTAACATCTATCTCCCTTAGCTGTAATAAATTCAAATATGCTTCCAATTCTACCTAATCAATTTAAATCAAGAACCTCTTACAAACTTTTCCTCTTATTATAGTACTACCTATCGGTGTACTCACCTCTAATCCATGTTTCAGTAGTTCTCTACTATAATGTAGCCTAGATGCCAAATGCGGCAAGATAAAAGAATGTGTAGATCCAGGATCTAGCATTGCAAAAGCTTCATAAGTAAAGATATTTAACACACCTACAACAACATCTGGAGAATTCTGAGCATCCTGTCTGGTCATTGCATAAATTCTAGCCTGAGACTGCAGTTTGTTGCTCCGCACCTTAGTCTTGATAGTAGGACCCAAAACTCGTTCTGCCTCTACCATGACCTCTCTATCTGGACCCAACAGTTTGGCTCTATTGCACAATTGTTTCTGTTACTACTCTTCTTCTACGTCCAGACTGTGCTCTATAGACTACGGGACAGTCCCTGATTTGATGATCAAAAGAGCCACATCGAAGACAAGCTCCAGTCGATTTCTAGCATTCACCACTATGTTTCTTCCCACAATGCTCACAATTTGGTAGCTATCCTGATACTATAACTTTTCCACTACCAGACTGCATAAAACTACCCCTTTGTTTAAACCCCAATTGTCGTGATCTAGTCTGTGGTCGAAAAAATCTATTCTGACACTTACTAAACCTTCTCTCAGAACCACCCAGAGATTCACTAGACCTCTTCATTCTAAACTCTTGTCCATATTCCCCTTGATCATCTCTCAACAGTTGTTCTATTCAGATCGAGGCTGCTCTTAACTTAGAGAAACTACTCAAGTTCATTATGGCTAGCCTCGTCTGAATTTCCATATTCAACCCGTCTTCGAACCTCCTACACTTGTCTTCCTCAGTAAGAATCAAGGTAGTAGCATACCCCATCAGCTCGTTAAACTTTATCTCATATTCTGCCACAGATAAATTGCCCTACTTCAGATCTAGATATTCCTTCATCTTTCAGTCTAGGTAGATTTTCGGAATGTAATTTTCCTTGAAGACCTTCAAAAAGTCTCCCTACTTCAAGTTACAAGGCCTGGTGGTATTGCCTGGAACAGTCTTCCAAAATTGGTATGCTGGACCTTGCAGTAAGGAAACTATATAGTCAAACTTCTCGTCTGACTCACATTCCATTTGATCAAAGACTCTCTTCGTTCTCTCTAGCCATCCTTTAGCCTCTACAGGGTCTGTACTTCCGTAAAAGTCCACAACCCCCTGACTTATAATAGAAAATAACTTTGATTACTATCAGAATTTCTTACGATATTTCATGTCTAATGCTCCTGTACGTCCTTATAGATGCCAAATCATGCCCTGATACCAAGAATTATAACACCCCACTCCCATATGACACGTGCTCGTACGGCTTTCAAAAAATCGAGTACATGCCAGATGGAAGCAGTGCGCTAGAGCACTCAAATCACTTAACATGGTATCTTAATTAAAACACAAATACTCAATCTCCAAAAACTCAATCCCCATTTTCATTTCACAAAAACATAATGTACATTGTAGCATTACATACATCATCCAAATATATACAATATCAAAAAACTTATCAGAGCATCATCCAAATATATACAATACCAAAAAAGTTATCAGAGTCTACAGCTTCATTTACAAAATGTGCTACATGAATGAGGAATTATACAAAACTCTATCTAACTCTTCAGTCTCAATTGACTGACCTTTGAGCCATTTCTTCAATCCAAAAACACAAGAACTATTTTTCTTCTAGAGTCTCTTAGTGACTAAGTCACCTCTCTCATACCTAAAAGCCAACGTTGCAATTTTGGAGAGTTTTATGAACTCAGTGAGCAAGCCATCATCAATGTGCTCACTTATATCACATAACACAGCAAGTCATATACAATCCATATAATCACATAATTCACATAACTTTATTAATCATCAGAGGAATTAAAGACAATTTTATTCATTTATTTCACATTCTACATTCAGAACAGTTTAAACAACACAATTTAATCATTCATATAATGCATATCAAATTGTATGTGCAACGCTCATGAGACTCACTTTCAATTATTATGTTGTTGTGACCGAGTGCTTTTTTCATTGTCTCGTATCCATTGTGGATATCAGGCTCATTACTAACTGTCCTGTATCTGTCGGGGATACTGAGCTCATTATATATAGTAAGCTAGAGGCTCCTACTATATTCTGCGCTTTAAGCTCTTTTTCACTGGCGACTCCGGTCACAACTACCTTTATCTTATCATGCATTCATGTAATGAAATGCATCATATTTATTCAATCAATCACTTGTGTTTGATCACTCACATTCACATTCACATTATCATTCATATTTTTCTTCGGATCTAAGTCAAGCATTCAACAGATTCGTTGAGTACACTTATTTCTATCAAATTCACATTCAATTAGCACTTCCAATATATTTTTCATATGTCAAACTCCCCAAACATTCAATGTATGGAATCAACCATCTAGGTTACTCACTATATGCTCTATATAGCTTATTGCCTCGATGTCCCATCAATGTCTGGATGTTGTCGCTCTAATTTATCTTCTATATCATGCAACACATACACATTTTCATATTACTAATTTGCACAATCACATTAATATTCAACCATACACATAAGTGTATGTGTTATGTATAATGCATGCTTAATGACGATGCTAAAATTATTTCCTTAATTCACATCTCAAGATCATTTATACTTTATAACTCATATATGTCTAAATTGAACTTAGATTTACACCTAATTTGTATAAGAATATTCTAAGTTCATCATTTTATCATTCACTAAGATTATTTTAGCATTGTAAGATCATCAAATATCTAATTTATTATTCATCTTTACTTAATACACATCATTCATCTTCTTTGAATCACATTAACCTTCATAGGATCACTTTTATTCTTATAACATCTCCAATTTTCTAGATTTGAACACTGTATATACAACAATCTATTCTTAATTTATAATCTCTATCGTCATCCTAAACATATCACTCATTTAGTCACTCAATCCATCATCAAACTAAGTTCATTTCAAGCCTCATTCAAACCTAGATTCATAATAGAAAAGTACCTAACCATTTGTTATTTCAAACCATACATAAAAAAGCATATTTAATGTATAAACCATTCCCACGATTGTGGAGAACTTCTCACAATCATGGGTTTCAATAACAAAAGGTTTCAGCCCCCTTTAGGCATTCCCATAATCGTGGACCTATTCCCACGATAGTGGGTTGCATTTATCTGAAAATTCCAGCATTGTTCTTCCAAATTTCCAGCTCTTCAAACTCCTACAAGTTACATCTATCATCTCTTATGCTTAGTCTATCATTTATAGGTTAATTCCTCATCATCTCACTTCCATTTCAGCTCAATATCATCCATAAACAAATAATAATCTATGATTGATCATAAATACCAAAAAATAGAACATTCATACATATACATTCACTATCAATTTTTTGCACACATTCAACTTCATTATCACCTTCATTTCATTTCTAAACTATCACCTTAATTTCCTCTCATTTCAAGACACCACACGACTCCTTTTTTTTAGCTTTAAACTCATGTTAGTTCACCTTTATAATAACTAACACAAATTCATTTGATCATACAATAAAAATAGAACATGTAAACGTCATCCCTTTATAAAAATTTTTGCAGTATTTATATACCATCATAATGGTCTTTCTATCTCAAAATCATTTCTAAAACATCTTATGAGTTAGTAATCATCATATACATAAAAACAAGACATTTATACATCCATTTCTTCATTTACGTTATAGGATATGATCAACTCCATTTAACTCATCAATGTATTACTAACCATCATCATACAAGTTTCATTCAACAAATCATAGAGAACAATATGCTACTTACTTGTTTTAGCTTCAAGATCTTTAAATCACACTTAACCTTAGCTTCCCAACATCATAAGATTTTCATCATTCAAAGGTGGTAGGGTTAGGTCTTTTAGTGACCAACGAAGAAGACAAAAAAATGAAAGTAGCAAGTGAAAGATGAAAGCAAGATTCAATGCTAAAAGGTAAGAAAAGAGTGTCGTGATATTTGTGAAGAAGAAATGGAGAAGATGAAGAAGAGAATTTAACAAAGAGATGAGAGGAAATATTAAAGTGAAAGGCAAATAAAAAATGAAGATGGTCTTTCGTCTAAGAGAAATATCGTGGTTTAAGACATGACATGGCAAGTGACACTTGTCATATGTCACTTGCCACATGTCCGTTTTCTATAGGTCTCACTTGGTTCCCTTTATTAACTAGTCCATTTATCTCCAATTTAAAATCCAATTGTCTCCCATTTTTCTATGACATTTGTTATTAAATCCTAATATCATATATCAATTATTTCTATTGTCATTCATCACTTATTTCTACTACCATAAATCAATTATCTTGCCACTTGACATTTTTCTTAGTCCAAAAATACCCAAATTTTCAAAAATTTTCGAAAATTTCACCAAAACTTCTAAATCAATATTTATACTCACCAAATCAATTTCCAATACATATAAACCCTAATTCACATCATAGTCACATTAAAATCAATTATACATGGAAAATGTCAAATTAGTGCATGAACAGTAGTTGTAATGTGTGCAACGATCAAATTCATGTGTATGTATGCTATGTTGTGCATTGAAATTCGTTTCATAATTTCTTGATAATATCTCTCATATACAGTATTCTAAGGTTCTAAACCTTAGCATGGAAAAATAGGATGTTACATTGGATATATAAAAATATGGATTTATTGGTTGTTATAGTGATTAATTAGAGTGAATCTTAAAGCTAAAGAAAATTCTAGTGTAGTGTCTTGAAAAGAAAAGATAAAGTGAAGGTGATAATGGAGTTGAATATTTGCTAAAACATTGATGAAAGTATGCATACGTTGATGTTTTGTTTTTGTGTTTATGATCAACAATAGATTATGATTTGTTTTATGAATGATATTAAGATCGAATTGAGGTGAGAATGAAGAGGAAATGAACTATAAATGATAAACTAAGCATAAAATGGTTTAGATGTAACATATAGGAGTTAGAAATCTGAAAAACATGGAAGAGAATAGCTAGAAATTTTTAAATATGGCAACCCACAATTATAGGAATTGCAAAGATCGACTGGAAATGTTCTGTTGACATAACCCACGATCATGGGAAGTCATCCATGATCATGGGAATGGCCTTTAATGTTAATTCTTCTTCTTTTGTGTGATGTTTAAATCAACTAATGCTAAGGTACTTTCTTATGGTGCATTTAGGCTTGAATGAGGCTTGAAATGAACCTAGTTTAATAATGGATTAAGTGATTAATGTTGATATGTTTAGGGTGATAATTGAGGTTATAACTAAGGAATAGATTGATGATATAAATGTATTAAAAATATGGAAAATTTAGAGATGTTATATAAAAAAAGTGATCTTATGAATGCTAAGGAGATTCAAAGGAAAGGAATGATGTGTAGTAAGTAAAAATGAATGAGGTGAATGATTGAGTGATGAACATAGAATAATCATGTATAATTGAGGTGTAAACCTAAGTGCAAATTAGACATATACAAGTGATAAAGCTTGATTGATTAAGGTTCGTAATTGAGGATACATACCCATAACAGTCATATTAAGCATGCATTATACATAACATATATACACATGTGTATGATTGAATACTTATGTGATTGAGAAAATGAGTAATTTGTAAATGTGTGTATTGCATGATATATAGAAGCGCAAATAGAATGACAGCATCTAGACACTGTAGGGATGTCAAGGCAATAGCTATCAGCAGTGTACTGTAAGTAACCAAGATGTTCTAGCTAAGATTGTTTGTATTTGCTTAAATTTCAATTATTGAATTATTATTAATGTGAATATGTTAATTCTGGACATTGATAGTCCAAGATGTTTGGTGAATGAGAATTTCATTAGAAGTGCTCATTAAATGTGAATCTAAAAAAATAAACGTGCTCAACCAAGTTGTTGAATATCAGATGTATATCCAATGAAAAAGTGAAAAGTGAATGTGTTTACTGAATGAATGTGATTGATTGAATATATGTGATTTGATGCATTTCATTACATGATATACATGATCAAATAAAGGCAGTTGTGACTGAAGTAGCCAGTGAAAAAGAGCTTAAAGCTCAAAATGTGTATAAGAGCCATAGGCTCATTAGTAAAATGAGCCTAGTATCCGTAATAGATACGAGACAATTATAAATCAGCCCTGTATCCATAACAGATATGGTATAGTTAAAAAGGCACTCATTCATAATAATTAACAATTAAAAGTGAGCCACATGTACATCGCATATACAATTTGATCTGTACTAAATGAAATATTTGAAATGAGTTGTTTGAACTGCACTGAATTTGAATTGTGAAATAATGTGCAATATGTGATAATGTGAACTTTTTCTCAAATTTGAAATGTAAATTATCTATGTGTTTTCATATAAGTGAGCACATCAATGATGGCTTGCTCACTGAGTTCACAAAACTCATCAAAGTTACAATGTTAACTTTCAGGTACGAGAGCAGAGACTTAGCTTCTAAGACAAATTAGAACAAGAAATGGCTCAAAGGTTGGTCAGCTAATACAGAAGAGATAGATAGAGTGTTTTGTTTAGATCTCATTTCATGTAGAGTGTTGTAAAAGGGCAGTAGACTCTTATAAGCTTTTGACACTATAAATATATGGAATATGTATGAAAAGCTACAATGTATTTTGTGTTTTACAAATGAAATGGAAACATTTTGATACTTGGATAATTATGTTTTAATATACGATGCCATAAAAGTGAATGTGACTGCTATAACACATCACTTCCATAGGGTATATGCTCGAATGTCCTTGGGATGTATGGGCATGTGCTTGGTGGAAGTGGGGTGTTACATTGGCTCTCCATTAACAAGGACACATTTATGGATCTAATGGATGAATTCGCTTGGATTGCCAAAATCTTTGAGAACTTTGAATAAAAATCCCTATTTTATTGAATCAAATACCTTACTAAAGCCAATATTTAAAGTATAATCTTTTAATTTAGTATCTCTGTAGTAGTTTTTCAAAATGTCTTGAGAAAGGATAATGTTATGTCCAATAATTTGAGTTTATAAGCTATAATCTTGGAGATTATTTTATAGATAAAATTATAGTAAAAGATTAGACTAAATTCTTTCAACTTGGAGGGATTATGAACCTTTGGAATATGACAAAAAAATGTCCTATTGAATCCTTTAATAAGATTCTTTGACTCAAAGAAATTTGAAACAACCTTGGTCACATGTCCACCATCCTAGTTTCATACTTATTAAAAGAAAAAAATATATTAAAACCATTAAGACCAAGAGACTTTTATGAACTAAAAGAGCATATGTATAATGTGCTAAGATGACTATAGAGATGAATGATTGGAACCTATTCTAGGGTAAAGTGGGAGTAAAAGAGCTTCTAAGAAAATTTTTAAAGCACTTAAAGATAAGATGATTGATTTCATCCTAATTATGTATTGTAATACACTGCTCATCCATCAGTAAGGTAATTCTATTTATATTATTCCTAATCAGGATTAATCTATAGAAAAACTTAAGAGTTACAATCCCCTTCTTTCAGCCATAAGATTCTTAGCTTCTATCTTAACAAGGAATTATGATTGTTTAAAGCTAAAAAATAGTCATTAAAGGCTAAGTTCTCTTTGGAGAGAAAAGCCATATCACTTAGTATTATTAAGAGTTAAGTCTGAATGCTCTCCAAAGCTCCTCTTACTTCCTCCAATGTCTTTCGAGTATTTTGAGCTATAAATTGGTTAAGTTTTTAAAGTTCATTTTAATAGGTTTTAACTTGGTAAAGTATTGGAAGAACTTATAGCCCTTAATAATGTTAAATAACCATTTTATAACTTATTTTATAAAATAAGGGTGATGTGCTAAGTGGGTGTTGAACTTAAAGGGGCATGTTTTAGAAAGTTTTTAGTCATTGAAATGCACTTTGATAAGTGAGTGGTTAAATATCATCGATAAGAGGAAATTGTTTTCATTATTAAGAAATTGAGTAAGTAAAGATCCATTAACTAAAACCCTATCAAGTGTTTTTATTTGATAAAGAGTGCCTACATTCTTATTGCTCTATATATAACGATTGCTTATGTATCTAAGATGCTCCAACCTTATATAGTACAGATAGTTCCTAAATTCACAAGATTTTGTTCTACTAGAAAAGAGGCCATCAGTTTTATTGAAGAAAAAGATGTTAAATTCTTTAGTTACTAGCTAAGACTTATGGATTAAGTTATCCAAATTAGTAATATCATTTTAAAGCCCTAACCGATGTGAAGCTAGATTATGGGCATAGATAATTGGGAAGCCTACAAAGCTTTTAATTGTAAGCTAAAAGGTAAGTGATATGTATATATTGATCAATGTAGGTGGAATCAGAAATGGAGAGGTGAGATGGATCATAAACAACAATTATCCTCCTACTGTAGTGACAATTGTGATTAGAATGAAGTTTCCAATTCTTGTTTATAAACCAAAGTCCCTTTTAAAAGGATGGAAGCTTGATTTTGGTCTCTTAGAAACCAAATAAAAAAGACTTCTTAGTGGAAAAAAGTTCAAAAGATCCTTATATTTTTTTAGTTTGTTTAAACCTCTAACATGCTTAAAAAACATCAAAAAAGTTGTAAGGAGAGTAGCTTCTTCTTTTTCCCATATAAGGATCTCCTTTTTATAATGAAAGGATTATACTTTTTATAGTCTGATTTTTAAACTTTTGAAGGAACAAGTAGGGGTATGATGGGGATCTATCATTTGGATGTTAGGAACATTAACTAAAGGAGACTGAGGCTGTGTAACTATAGTTGGAGAAACTACAGAAGCTAAGGGGTTGGAAAATAATAAATAATGATGCTAAAGGAGACAGAGGCCATGTAACTGCTAGAGAAGCTATATAAGATAAAGGGTTGGAAAATAATGAGGAGGGGCATTCTTTTAGACAAGTGATCATGGTTTAGTTGTGTGTAAGTTTTACTTATTAACCCTTGTTAATCAGCAAGTGCACGATTCATTAGCGTACGTGTCGATCCCACGAGAAGGGAACTAATCTAATCCTAAAATCTAAGGCCAGAAACAAATAACATAAATTTAAAATACAGTAAAACTAATACAAGAATTTAATTCAAAAAATTAAGAATCAAACATGAAAATACTAATTATTAAACAATTGCAACACACCTAAGAATCAACCGAAAGAAATTACCAATTGAGAGAAATGGAATTTTACCTATCCTCAATATTAACCTAACTGATTATGAATTATTGGATTGTTGGTTCTAGACTATCCTAGGATTGATTACTCTCTCTAAAGTTATAACCATTAACTCTATATCATAAACCCTAATCAGATTATGGAAGCTACAATCTCTTAATTCATAACCTATCCAAAACCCTAATTGGCTCTGAAGTTCTCTAATAAACTATCGAAAACCTATGTAAGATCTCTCTTCCCATAAATTCTTAATTTGATTCAATTCTTGTTTCTATTAAATCACCTAACTCTCATTAGTCCAATTTAATCATTTTTCATTCGATTCACCCTCTCAGTTTATTATCAAATTATTCAATCACATAGTCAAACCACAACAATATCCAATAAACACATAAACAATCAGATTCTCATTAATTCAAGAATAAAATTCCAAAAGTGAGTTTAGAATATCCTCGACATTTTAGGTCCTATCATCAACTATTCAATTCGATTTTATACAATGTTAAAACTGAAAATAACAGGAAATACAATCTAAAATGGATCACAGGAGGCAACAACATCAAGAAACCTCATAATCCAGGAAGTACTTTGAGTCAGCTTTTTCTCCTCTTCTCTTCCTCTATCTCTCGATGATTTTTCTCTAGGATTTCTCAAGGTGGTTAATGCAAAAGCTCCCCCTCTGTCTCTTTTGTTGTTTTTTAAATATTCTCTTGTGTTTTGGATAACCCTAGGATTTTTGGGATCCGAAAGGTCTAAAAATTCCTCAAAACTTGACGTTCTTGAATGTCTGCATGTTTGCTCGATGGAGGCCACGAATATGGCCCTGGAAACTATAATTATAAGCCATTCCTTGGGCTTCTATTATGATTGTGACATGTAGGCCACAATCGTGGGCCAACTCTGGTGCTTCTGTCACAATCGTGGCTTGACATACCATAATTGTAGGCTGTTGTTTTAGATCGAATGTCTCCAAAACTCCTTCGTTCTTTGATGCTGACCCTAAAACACTAGGAAACACATCAAGGTACCTCAAAAACATGATGTTTAAGCTCAAAGACTTGTGCTAGCCCATAAAACACTTAAAACATAAATAATTAACAAACTAACACAATTCTAACTTAAACATATACTAAATGATTAAATTAATAGCTAAACATATATCAAACTATGCCCTAAAACATGATGCAGTTTACACTTATCAACAAGGAATACCCATGATCTCAATATAAGGTGGAGGTTTTGTCTTTAAAGGAGAATCATCCTCTTTATGCTCTATCTAAGTTATGTTAAGGTTAGTGAGTTATAACAAAGATTCCATCAATTCCTGATAGGTTCCTTATTTAAATTTTCTACCTATTGCTCTCCAAATATTTATACCTTGTATAAGGGATGGATTCCAAAGATATGAAGTGAAATCTTTGCCTCAATCAGTTTACCATCTTCTCCCAATCTCATTATTTTAAATAAGTATAGTAGTTTTTTACCAAGTTCCATCTCAGTATAGATGTTGGCAAATCCTATCGTTCTTACCTCAACTATATGCTCATTAAGGCATAAAGGCTTGCCTAAGGAGGTAACAAGGTAACATAAACCTTATGTTGATGAATATTCTAAAGGAATTTTTTTTAAATTGATATATAAAGTGATGGTTTTTAGTTTCTCTTACCATTGAAAAATCTAGTTACAATGTTTAAAGGATTAAACATTTTTCGAAGCAGTACTAAGGCTCTTACTCTAAAATTATTTCACTCTTCCATCATTTAAGAACTTGAATAAGAAGTAGTCCTCTTTTGTTACTAAGATTTGAGGGAGTCCAAGTCCATTTCATGTAGTTTCTGCTCAAGATCGCATCTTTCGTAAAAGAGAAATCCTATTAAGAAAGAAACTAAGGGGGTGCTTGGTTAAGGGGTATGAGAATAAATCAATGGGAATGGAATGAATAGTAAAGATTGGTTGGTTATTATGATTGATTGAATAGTTTTTTCATACCCAAGTTTTGGGTAATGGTCCATACCCTCTATGTATGGGAGGAATGGGTTTGATTCCTACCAACATTAATATTTTTTAATTTTTTAATTAAATATAATTTATTAAAA
>JANIIA010493078.1:0-15118 GCA_027478495.1 Erythroxylum alaternifolium | reverse complement strand
AAAGCTTAATTTCTAGTTCTTATGCTGCCCAGGTTGTTAGTATCAACTCCGATGAACTGATTCTCGAACTTCTATAATTTATCTTTAATTCTCTAACTAAATAATTTGTATTCATAATTTAAGATTGGCATCTAGTAATGTATTATGAACACCTAAATATTTAGAAATGTCAAAATGGTTTTAACTAACCTGTTTGTACATGATTTTTCATATGATTCAATCCTTTTATCATACAATATTCAGATTAAATATAAAACATATAATTAATGCTACTCTATTTGAGTCTAATCATGTTAGTTCTCTATCATTAGTAATTTACTTAATTAATGATATTTGAAAACTACTCTTAAAGTATCATTCCATTTTGGACAAGGATTTTTCAAATCAATACTAAATAAGAACAGTGAAACATTCTCCCTAATTACTATAGGATAATAATCATATATTGATCTTTCAACTACCTCTATATAATTCATACTATATTCAATAATTACCTGTAGAGCTACCCTTCATTAGAATAGGTCATAAGTCGTATCAAAATATATCAATCCTTATATGAGATACTTTGAAGATTTCAAGACAAATGATCACTTATACAATCATTATAATGAGAATTTTCATAGATATACAAGTAATATTCAAAATAGACTTCTCATATGAGGTCAACCATGAGCACCTATATATTTGTTTAAGTATCTTCACACTTTAGTCTATAGGATCGATTTTTTTCTTTATAAGGAATAAATATAATACATGTTAGTTTTTTTACGCTCTATTAATAGTGAATCTTATTAGAATAATTTAGGGATAATATATAAATGTAGTATAAATCTCACAATTATAATCGAATAACAAATTTATTTGCAGTATAAATTTGTCTTATGGATTTTATACTGTACATCTGAATATGTACAAAAAAGAGAATAATTTTAAATAATTATATCACTAAACTACAACCAATCAATTTGTTGTAGGGCATAAACCAACAATTAGTCAATTTGATTAAAAAAATGATGCCATCGTAATATATAAATGAGTTTGAGAAAAGATATAAAAAATGTCATAAATTTAATTAAATAGTAATAATTTGAGCTTTGGTTTAAGCAAATTATAAAGTACAAATGTGCCTGTTATGTATATATATATACTAAATAAGAGTAAACACCAAATTATTAAGCCATTTTTTCTTTTAACAACCATTACAGAAGGAATCGTTCAATCAACAAATCAAGTACATGATTTATGTGGTTGTTCAAACATCAGCTAAAATAGAAAAGAATTACATAATATGTTAATGAAGATATTCCAAAAGGACTTTAAAGTAGTACTAATAGCTTGCATGTGAAGTTAAACTTGAACTTACTAAGTTATTTTCTTATACTACACATTTGACTCATTATTTAATCATCCATATGTTACAATTTTTATGTCGAGAATGTCGGAAGGCTAAGACTAAAAGTTATCAATTAAACATAATTCAAGATTATTTTTTACTTTCGTTTCATGAATTTCAAAATTTTAACAATGTTTAAGTTTGATTATAAATAAAATAATTTCATAGTTTTGTTATACACATACTTATACATATATATTCTTTTTATAAATAAATATAAATCACCATATACAAAATTTATGGTCAGATATAAAACGACATACCTGCATGACATTTAACAAATTTGTTATCTGTTTTCGATGGGTGTAGATTAAACTTCTTGAAGAAACTATAGAAGTACATTAGTAAAAAGTACAAAAAATAAAAATATTGTAAATCTATTGTCATACATGTTACAATTGTTTTGAAAATATTAGAAGAAATTCATAATATAACAAAAATAATTATAATAAATAAATATATTAAGAAAGAAAAAAACTAAGATTTTTAATGACAGAATAAAGATTACATTAAAGAGTCTTGAATTGTTGTGATTCTCTAAGCATATTATTGGCTAAGTATCGATTTCAAAATATGACTTGAAAATTGTTATTATCCATAATATGAGTAAGAAAACATAAAATTAAAATAAGATAATAAAGAAAAATTAAAAATAAAAAAGATAAAGAATCTTTTTCGTGTAAATTAACCTTTCAAATGTGTATGCACCATTAACAAGTAAAATTTTATAACATTCTTCGAAACTCTTATGTTTATTGTATTAAAGTATATTGTAACATATAATTTAATAAAAAATTTAATCATTGATAAATATATAAATAAAGGTGAAAACATAATTGATGGCAACAAAACTATTAAAATAGACAATTAAAATTCTAGTAACTTATATATTAGAAGTATAACGAGGATAGTTACAAATAATTTCTCATGAAATTAGTTCTCTATAATATTACGCATTTAAGTGATACTAAAAAATATTGGTGTATGCCCTATAGGCAATCGGTTGATTGTAGATTTTATGACATAATTAATTAAAGGTGTTATTTATCTTAACATTTTAATAATTATATTTGGTATTAATATTAAAGATTAAATCCTTGAAAAGTTATTATGTAATTAAAATTATCTTGAGATCATAATTATGAGATTCAATTTGCATTCATGTATTGTTCTTAAAATGTTCCTAGTTGT
Source organism: Erythroxylum alaternifolium (assembly GCA_027478495.1). NCBI lineage: Eukaryota > Viridiplantae > Streptophyta > Magnoliopsida > Malpighiales > Erythroxylaceae > Erythroxylum > Erythroxylum alaternifolium. The sequence continues at coordinate 12,534 of JANIIA010493078.1, read as the reverse complement.
AGTTTCATCAAGACCGGATATTAATATAATGGTAAAACTGACACACGTTATATTTTTAAAGAAAGTAATTGGTCTCATAAATTAAAGTATAGAGGTACATAAACAAACGCGTGAGTACTCATTGAATTGGTCTATTTATAAGGATCCTAAATGAAATATAACTTATCGTCTATGAATTTTCTCATTACAATGATGTATAATTTTTCCTTTTAAACCAAAGTATCTTATATAAGAATTATTATATTTTGATGTTACTTATGATATATTCAATTTAGGTAACTCAATCGGTAATATTTAGATATAATATATTCATCACTCTAAGTAATTAGAAAGAATGTTCCAACTGTTCTTTATTAGTTGTAATTTAAGAATTTCTCTAACTAGAGTAAATTAAGATTTGAAAAGATGTTTTCAAATATCAATTATAAATTAGTACTAATTGGTATAAACAAACATGATTGAATTTAAAAGATTAGATACCAAATCCATATTATATGTGCGGTTAGAACATTAGATAACAAAAGGATTGAATTATATACGATAACTAAGCATAGATTGATTAAGCCAAACCAATTTGGCATTCATAATATTTTGGTGGTCATGACATATTACTAGATGTTAATATTGATCTATGATTATAAGTTATTTAATTTAAGAATTAAAGATAAATTAAAAGGAGTAATTTATCTAATTCTAATTATGATAATAAATTAGAATTATAATGTATAATCATTGTCAATATATTAAGAACTTAATAGGTCGAACATAAAAGAGCAATTAAAAAATCAATTTGAATTAAGTTTGATAAAGAACGATATATTTAATTTTATTAAATTTAAATTGTACTTATAGTTAGAATTATACTTTAATTATAATTAAAATTTTTAATTATAATAAGAAAAAACATTTTTTGTCTTTTCTTATAAATAGGAGGATTTTTCCTCTCAAGTGTTGAATTCATTAGCAGGTTGTGATTAATAATTCGAGAAGAAAATTTTATACAAGAATCGAGTACGTTTAAACACTTTTTATTTATGATTTGTATTTTCAAATTATTTAATTAAAGAAATTTATTCTTTTGTAGCCATGATTGGATCACGGTTAGTTTATCTAAAAAACAATTGTATATGTACATTAAAAAATTTTGGTTTTCTTATTTGATTTGGTATAAATTTTTAAAGTTTATTTATTTGAAATAAAATATACAGTCTTTACGATGATTTGAATTGATATTACATACAAAAATTTTGCACTTATGCGTCGAAAACATTATCATAATAAATATAAAATAACAAATGTATAACATGCTACTCTTGTAAAATAGTATACCGAAAAAAAATCCCAAACCTCCTAAAATTAGATTCAATAACTTTTGTTCTTAATTTTGATCTACTTTGCATTTTTAGATGATTTTACAATCTTAAACTATTTAGCTAATTTATGTTCAGATCATCTAAGAAATTTGTAAAGGCGTGTGATTAAAAACGCCACTGTATAGAGTAAACTCTTGAGAAGGAAAAAATGTGAAACATATATTTTTTATTTATGCAGGAAAAGGACATGACATTGTGCTAAAAAAGATCTATGAGAAGTAGAATGCTTTTGCGATGGTAGTAAAGCAGCATCTTATGATCTCATGAAAAACTGCAGACTTATGATTGCTTAATTTGGTTGCAGGGTTGTGATTTGTGAACCGAGAACATATTGCATCAATCAAATATGAAAATATACGGAAAGTCTCATTTCTGTATCAATTTGATTGTTGCATCACATGTAGATAATTACCCTTCTACCAATTAGATAAACAAAGAGTAGATGGATATTTTTGAAAAATTGAACCTTGGGCTCGAGTTGTCAAGCTTGATCCTTATAAACAAAATGTCATCATTTTGCTGAAAATGATGTCATTTTGTATTTTTATTTATATAAAAAATAGGTCGGGTTGAGTTGGGCTACCTTAGGCTTGGGCCTTAGCAGCAAAGGGTCAGGTCGAACTTAGGCCTGGGCCCAACTTAGCTCATTACCATCCCTAGGACAGACAATATTACTATTAAATTCTCTCTCTTTCATTTAGTTGTTAAATTATACAACTATCCTTCCCAATCAAACATGGGTTTCGCTTTTTGGAATGACATGATTTTGTTTTATTTTTAATCAAAACTTGATCATGCATATTTTTGATGTGAAAATTGAATACCCATATTATGGTGAAAGAACAACAATTTATGATTCTTTTGGAGGTTGCAACTAAATTACTAGACTTTGTGATTGTTAAGTGCTTAAAGTAAGTGTTGAGCAAGTTTTTGTATCTAACAAAACCCTTGATACACTGCAAGTATATGGATCGTATCTTGTAGTATATAAGATTATCATTCCCATAAGGATTATGCAAGGTTAACAAACCTAACTTTGTCTAAGGTATTCAAAACGTGATTTGAATAAAAATAAATAATAGATATTGAAACAAATAAGAAAACAAAGCAAATAAATCCAATAATAAGTGAGTTGTCAATTAATTTAGGGTTTTAATAGATTGAATACTTAAGGCTCATTCTTTCCTTATTTTATTTCCGAAACTATTGTTGTTTCAATTATGTGTTTGATTCTAGATTTCCTAAGCTATTGATTACTCTATCTCATGATCTAATTAATTAACCCTAATTGAATTCGAAAAATTTTGGATTTGCACCCTTTCCATTCACAAAACTTTCCCTATTGTTTTCAATTAGATATGAAGTTATCAATTAGACAATTAATTTCTCAAACAAGATCTCTCTTCAAATGATTGTTAATTTGATAATTGCAAGTTTATTAAACTGTCAACTCTCGTTGCACATTTGGACATTCTAACTTTTATTACTTTTGACTCATTCTCTTGATTTGTTATCAAGTATAAGCATAAACAATTATTACAAGCACCAAAATATGTATTGAAATCAACAATAATCAAAGTCACAAAATAAATCTAGAATAAATCCTAATATGAAATTTATAACTTCATAAACATGTTTAATATCTTAGAATTCAGATTATGCATCAAGAATAATAAAATAACTAAAGGAAAAGAAGAAAAACGCTATTGGAGACTTGATTTGGAAAGTTTGAATTCTTGGATGTTTTTCTTGATCTATCACGTTTGATCCACTCTTTGGTGTTGGTCATTGCATTTTTTTTGGTGCTTTTCATGTCTTTAAATAGTGTATTAGGGTTATAGGGTGTAACTAAGGTTTTCCCACTTTGATCAATGATAGTGTAGATTGCATTGTATTTTTATAGGTAATTTGATACATATTTAGTAGTTAAGTTGATTATTTAGTGTATGTCTAGATTAAGATTTGTGTCAGTTCATAAAAATTTGTGTTTTAAGTGTTCTTTGGGTGAGAACATGTTTTTGAGCTTCAAATTTATATATGTGAGGTGTCGTGTTAAGTTTTTTGATGTTTTAGGGCATTCAGAAGAGTTTCGGAGGAGAAACAGACCAAAACATATGGTCACGATCGTAGGGGACCTAAGGACCTGCTACGATCATGACAGAAGCATCAATATTGGGCCACGATCTTAGTAAGTATGCCACGATCGTAATAGAAGCTCAAGAATAGGGCCACGATCATGGGGGATCTGTCACGATCGTGACAGAGAATGAGATGAATCGGCCACGATTATGCACTAAGGGCCACGATCTTGGCCTACACGCAAACATACGCAGAGTCACTTTCAGATTCAAGTTTTTTAGGGACATTTTAGACATTTCGGACTCCGGAAAGACACTAAGGTTACCTTAATTGATAAAAAATATAAAAGGATTATGATGGAACCCTAGAGAGAGCTCTACATTCTACCTACTTTTGGAAACCAAAAAAAGAGAGAGAAAGAAAAGAGAGAGAACAGAAGAAGAGGAAGAAGAAGAGGAAGAAGAAGAGATTCCGACGCCAAAGATTCCCAAAATAGGTGATCTCCCGACGCCACCGCTCTCCCGAGTCATCCAACCTGAGTTTCATTTCGTCCCTATTTACTTTTTTATTCATTTAAATGTGTAAGATTAAGATGGGTTGTATGGTTATGGATTTTGAGTTGATAATGATGTTCTAACTTTACCTTTGAGATTTTGCTTATCTTTAATGTTAATATAGTTTATTTGTGTTTACTTGAGTTGGGTGTTATGATTGATTGATGTATATGCATATTTCAGTAACAAATCAAGAGGGTTAACTAGATAAAAATGATTAAATTGTATTAACTAGAGTTAGGCAATCTAATTGACCATTAATGAATCTAGTCGGTAATTTCATGGAGAGAGATCTCATGCAAGACCCAATTGTTTATTAGAGAGCTTTAGAACTAATTAGAATTGTGGGTAATTTATAAATTGAGAGATTGCAAGTCCATAATTCGATTAGGGTTTATAATTTAGGAAATGGTTATAACTCGAGAGAGCATAATCAACCATATAATCGTCTAGAACCAATACCCTGTGAACACACAATTGGCGAGGTTAGCAATAATAATAAGTAAAATCCCCTCTTTCATAACTTGATTATTTCTCTTGACAGATTTCCATTATTATGTTGTTTGTTCATTATTAGTTTGTTTGATTTAGTTTACCTTTCAGTTCAATATTCAAATTTGAGTCTTAAACAAAGAGCAACCCGAATTAAGTGGTGCCTAAGCATAATCTCTATAAAATGATATCTACTTTTTTCTACAAGTAACGACCCGTATACTTGCAATTTTTTACGTAAAACTCGTAATTGGTTTTGCAATCAACAATTGGTTCCAAAAATAACCCCAAACCCTAACTCAGATGAAAGTCACAATCATGACCTTAGGTCTATGCTCTCTGTCATGATATTACTGCCATACCAGTTACAATCATGCTCCTTATACACGATCGTGACTATCCTTCATATAGCTTCCATCCTCCATATTCTTCAACTATCTGATTTCCAACACTAATAAGCACATTAAAAACCTCATAACATATAAAATTAAGATTGAAATCATGTTTTAAACTACATAAACACTTAGATTATAAAAAAACACTCACAATAACATAATTCCAAACTTATATATATGATAATCATCTAATAAACACCTAAAAACACATTAAAACACTTAGTAAAGCATAGTCTGAACTATTTCTATCAACATCCTCACACCTAACTTTTCTCGTCCTCAAGCAAAGACAAAAACAAACAAACAAGCAAATAAAAAAACAAAAAACATAAGCACACATTCATACAACATGCAATAATGATTCATTGGCATTGAATATTCTGGAATTAATTTAACCACAAACATCAATCATTTAGATTTTTTCAACATATTAACCTATTCCTTTTATACTTAAGTACTTTGAATTGAATATACATATCAATCAAAATATAAACACCCTATTCATACATCTAAGCCACTTGTAAACATGCATTTATAATTAGTGATCAATAAAAAAGGCAACTATCACTAATTATCCTTTCATAAAAATTTTAACTATGTTCAAAGATCAGTAGATTTTATTTATTAAAACACCTTTTTCTTTAATTTTCTTCAATGTTAACCTAGTCTTTTGATGTGAAGGCAAACATTCTATCATAAACATCCTCTGGTTACTCAACTAGGCCACGTTTTTATTATTTAGCTTGGTTAGAATGTCATTATAGCCTTTTAACACGAAGACAAACATTTTATATTGAATGCCTTCAATTACTCAGCTATATTACATTCTCAATTAGCTACCAGCTCTATTTTTAACCCAATATTTGTTTCAAAAGGGCTAGTGAAATATTTATTTATTTATCACACTTTTTTATCACATAGCCTACCTCAATTCTTTTTAGTCAATTATTCTTATGAAAGGTTACTAGTAATGCTAACTAATTCAATTGACTTTTAATTATAAATGCATACCATAAAATTCCTAATGCGAAAAACAAGTGTCATATTATAATTAATATGCATATTCATCCAAAGATACTTAAAACATAAAATTCATAAGTCAATATGTCTTACAAATTAAATGACCATGTTCAAAACTAAATTAATTCCATTAAAATCTTGCCATTGACACATTCACACATTTCACATGTATACAACAAAATGTTCACACAATGTTAAACCTAATGCAAAAACTAACATAATATAATATGAGAAATTCACACGCATGATATGTCAATGCATAAGCCTCCTTATACTTAGACAACATATTATCCCCAGTGTGAGAAAACAAACAACTCACATATAAAAATAAAAATAAATAACAAAAAAATTTAGAGCATGAAACCACTTATGGAGATCGAGAAGGTGAAGATGTAGGTGAAGGAATTGAAACACCTTAACTAGTGAAGTACTTAAAATTTTCTTTATACCACATCACTATCATCGTTGTTCTTTTGCCATCCCCTTCAGAAGCTTGTTGTTATCGGAGACCAAATTGAAGATCTTCTCACAGCCTTCCTTTTCATCATCTTTGGTTTCTTCACTTATTGAGACCTCCATTTGCTGTTGTGCTAGTGCAGAATTTGACTAGCTTGTCCTCTCATATATGTCACATAAGTTTTGGAACTAATATCTTGGGGTTCCATATGATGGACCTTGAAGATCTCAGCTCACCTTAAATGAGTGTGATTTAGAAACTCTGGAAAAACAATGGTTAGTCCTTCAACGTTTACACAATAATAAACAACAAACGCAGTAATATTATATCTAATGCCAAGATGACTACTTTTCTTTTTCAGAGCAGTAGTTATAGATTGAAAAAATATAATGGTTATACAAACTTTTACATTATTGTCCATGTACCACAAAATGAATAATTCTTTAACAGAAAACTTGTTACTTTCTAATTTATCAAAAAAAAGTATGACACATAAACTTATGAAGTAATAAATGCTCAGGAATAAGAATGACATTGTTATGGGCGTTTTTAACAACATAGTTATCCTACTAAGTTAATTGTTTCCAATACTTCTTAAGACGAAAACTGCCATATTTTTCGATTATGTTTGACCTAGAAAATTTACCAATTTTGTCTATAACATCATAATTCAAATTATATGGTTCACCCCTTAATCGTAACCAAAATTCAATTTATTTTGCAACTCAAATTATATAAGTGTATAAAATTCAAAGGTTAATTCATTATGCATAATATAATCAAAATTAAGAAATTTGTTCCATTGAATTTTATTACTGAAAGTCTCATCCCTATCTTTCATTCTTAGATTTTCTAAAATGTCAAAATCAAAATGTCTAGGTGCATTAACAATCCAAGAGCGAAGAGTTTGGAATCAATTACCTTTGTCTTTTGAATAAATCAAAAAAGGTGCTCCAAAGTCTGCAACCCTATCACATCCACCTCTCCTTGACATTTGTTCTTTTCTTTTCAATTGTGAATGTTTATCATTTTGTTTGATTCTTGGTGTCATGACCTTTTTCTTTTCGTTTCAACTCATTTAGATCTAATCCACTTTTTTCTGGCTCGGTTAAATGGGATAGCCGAGTCATTCACCTTTAGGATACTGATCGAGTCAAAACCAATAAAGACATAAATATGTTCAAAATGAGAGAGAGGGATTCACCCTCGATAGTTCCTTGCGAACTATACCAGTTTTCAAGACTGAAGCTTGTATAACTAAAAAAAAATATGAACACATAAAAATACACCAAAAACACCCAAAAAAAATGTGAAGAGAGAAAAGTTCCTTGAAATCTTATAAAAACCACTCTAAAGATGTGAGATTTGTGTGGAAATAACTAGATAAGTGAGATTCCTTGAGGCACGATCGTGACATATTACAAACTGTCACCCTTGTCCCATTTCTTCATTTTTTTTCTTTGTGTAACCTCCGAGCTTACTTCCCTTACTTGTAATAACTTGAAAACAAGAAATTTAGCCATCCAAACCACTCCAAAAATATAAAAATTTAAAAACCTAAATACTAGAATGCAAGAAAAACTTAACTACATAAAATTTACAATCTAACTACTAAATATACTAAATTATGGTCATTAGCTTGACCTTCCACCATTCAAAACTCAATCGGGATTAATTATAAGTAGCTTGTTTCCATCTGTTTTGGTCTATGTTAGTTTAGTAGCTTGTAAATAAGTTATATGTTGTAAGATAATAAATAAGGCCTAATCAATCAAATTAAAAATCCAAGCAATTTTAGCAATGCTCTTTTCGATAACAAACTTTCAATAAAATCAGGAATGATAAAACTCCCAAAATCTTTGATGGAATAAAAAACAATGAATTTCTCATCATCTTCTGTAATCGCCCTCATCCCCTCTTTTTTTTTTGGTTTCTTGAACAAGGACTTTTGTATATTCCTCAAGCTCTGTTTCCTTTTTCACCTGTTCCATAGAACTTACTTCCTCAAAACAACCCTTCTCTTACTCCTTGATATATGCATCTATTATGTCTATTTTTATGCAAGAGTTGCTTTCTTTCGGATGTTTTAAGACCTTGTTCATATTGAACTCCATATGCTCATCTGTAATCCAAAAAAGCAATTTTCTTTAATAAACGTCTATCAGTTTTTTCTAGTGTTCATGAATCGTTATCTAAGAATTAGTGGACAGTTCCGATCCTCTTCGAAATCTAACACCATGAAGTCTATAGGAATAATGAACTTATCCACCTTAGCTATCACATCTTCCACCACACCAAACGGTCTCTTAATTGATTTATCTTTCAACTGAATAAGCATTCAAGTTGGCTTCACATTGCCGACCCCAATTTCCTAAAAATCGACAGAGGCACAAGAATTATACTTGTACCAAAGTTTCATAAATAGTTTGCAAACTCTAACTCATTAACTACATAGGATAGTAAAGCTCCTTAGATGTTTTAGTTTGGAAGGTATGTGACTAGTGATGATAGAACTAAAACTTTTAGTTAATGTTATCATTTGGTTATCTTCCCAATTATGCTTGTTTGATAATATTTCTTTCACGAATTAGCATCCTTAAGCATGTGTTCCAATGCCTTCACAAAAGATAAGTAAATTTCCAAAGTCTTTAACTTCACAAACTTTACAAATTGTGCATCTAATTTGTTCTTCTGTAATTACTAGGAATGGAATCTTGGGAAGTTATGGTGAAGGAGCAACATAAGGAGGGTCCTCACCCTTCTTTTAATCCTTCTTCTTCTTTTCTTGGTCCTATATAAGGTATGTTTTAGATTGTTTCTCCACTGGTTGATCACGCTCCTTGTCCCCGCATTTGAGAATTGACCTACTTGAACTTCCATATTATTAATGGAATAAGCGTGGTTCTTAACTACCTGCTCAAACTTCTCTTCCATACTTATGATCCTATCTATAATTTTGTCCACTTTTAATCGCTTTCACTAGACATATCTTATTGAAATCCAGGTGGACTTAGTTTCCCAATTGGTTGTCTACATTGTTTGACCAAAAAAATTTTAGGTTATTCCTCCATTTAGGATTGTATATTTTAGAGTAGGAGTTATTCCCTCCTCCTCAACCAAATTGTGTGCTTATATAGTTGAGTTGATCTATATTGTTATTAAGCATTAAGAAGAAATTTGTGGTAATATGATTATTTTGTTTTCATAATTCACATCCATGCTAAATTCCTTTAATTGGAGAAGATGAAGAGGCTTTTAGGCTATTAAGCTGTCTTGCTAAGTTATCGATCTCAGCCTGCATAGCTGTCACTGAATCGAAAGTAATGACTCCCCTTCTAATCTCAAAAATTCGATTGTGGTCTACTTCTATCTTACGTCCAAAAGATAACTATTATTTGCCATCCTAAATAGTCTTTTGCATAAGTTATCCTCCAGAAGCTGCATCTATAATGCCCCTTATGGCTGGATTAACTTCATTATAGAAAGTTTTCAAGAGAAATTCCTTTGGTAGATTATAGTGAGGACATCCCTTTTGTAAGTCCTTATAATGCTCCCATGCTTTGTATAGTGACTCCTAAAATTTTTGTTGGAAATTAGTAATCTACTTTATCAATCTTGCGATCTTCGTTAGGGGGAAGTACTAATCTAGGAAGGCATGCACCAACTTCTCCCATGTCGATATGTTATTTGGGTTTAGGGAATGAAACCATGTCTTAGCCTTATCCCTAAGTGTAAAGGGAAATAAATCCTCACAGCATCTTACGACATACCATTAGATTATAAGGTATCACATATCTTTAAAAAGTTAACTAAATGGGCATTGGGATCTTCATTAAACAACCTATAGAATTACACATTGGTTTGCAGCAAGTTCAGTAATGCTGGTTTTTATCTCGATTGACATTGCTTGCATCGTTGTTCGATTGATGCCTTGATGTGCAACGTTGAACCCTTATCTCATAAAATCCATTAGGGTTCGCTGCTGGTCTCCATCATTGAACTCTTATGCCATTGCTCTTTTGATCTCTCTTTGGCATCTCATTGGATTTCTCTATCTTGTCTTGTGATATCAAAAGCTGGAGTTTCTTCAACCTTGCTTGAACTTTGAGTAATTCTTGTGTTCATGTAATTCTAAGAACACAAGAATGAAAAAAAAATCCTTAAGTCAAAGGAAATTAAATATTCCTAAATTAAATCCCTAGTAACGATGCCAAAAATTTGTTGAGGAAGTTTTATATCTAATAAAATCCTCAATACATCGTAAGTATATGGATCGTATCTTGTAGTATATAAGGTTATCATTCTCATGAGGATTATGCAAGGTTAACTAACCGAACTTTTTCTAAGGTATTCATAACGTGATTTGGATAAAAATAAATAATATAAATTGAAAAAATAAAAAAAATCAAATAATAATTGAGATAACAATTAATTTAAGGTTTTGACCAAGATTGAATAATTAGGACTTATTCTTTCCTTATTTTGTTTCGTTAACTATTCTTGATTCAATTATGTGTTTGATCCTAGATTTCCTAAGGTATTAATTACTCTCTCTTAAAATGTAAGCAATTAACCCTAATTGAGTTCAAAAGTTCCATATTCGAAACCTCTCGATTCACAAAACTTTCTTTAATGCTTTCAATTAGATCTGAAGTTATCTATTAGATAATTAATTTCTCAAACAAGATCTCTGTTTGAATGGTTGTTTTGATAATTGTGAGTCTGTTAAACTGCTAACTCTCATTGCATAATCTAACTTTGATTGCTTTTGACTCACTCTCTCGATTTGTTGTTAAGTATAAGCATAAACAATTATCACAAACACCAGATAGGTATTGAAATCAACAATAATCAAAGTCACAAAATAAACCCAAAATAAATCCTAATGTGAAATTTAGAACTTTATGAACATGTTTAACATCTTGGAATTCATATTAAACATCAAGAATAATGAAATAACTAAAGAAAAAGAAGAAAAACTCTATTGGAGACTTGATTTGGAAAGTTGGAATTCAGGGATGTTCTTCTTGATCTCCTATGTTTGATGCACTATTTGGTGTTGGCTGCTACATTTTTTGTGTTGTTTTCTCATCTTTAAATAGTTTATTAGGGTCTTAGGGGTGTACCTAGGGTTTTTCCACATTGATTGGTTCCAAAAATACCCCCAAACCTTAAAATAGATGAAAAATCTTATGTTTAAATAGTCTATATCACAATCGTGATATGAGAGTCGCGATCATAACCCTGGGTTTATCCTCTTTGTCAAGATCATGCTCCATGGAGCACAATTGTTAAAGAGGCCATGCAGGCCTATGCATGCTAATCATGATTGTGCTCTTCATGCACGATTGTGACATCCTTCATGTAGCTTCCATCTTCCTTATTCTTCAATTATGTAATTTTCAACACTAACAATTCTTCAATTATCTAATTTTCAACACTAACAATTCTTCAATTATCTAATTTTCAACACTAACAAACATATCAAACACCTCATAAAACATAAAATTAAGATTGAAATCATTCTTTAAACCACACAAATACTTAGAATATAAACAAACACTCAAAATAACACAATTCTAAACCTATATATGTGGTAATCATCTAATAAGCACCTAAAAACACACTAAAACACCTAGGAAAACATAGTATGAACTATGTATATCAGAGTGGTAAATAGGAATCCCTTACTGCTAGGTATCTAGAATTATGTATTTTACATATTTTTTTATAAATCTATAATATTCTAAAATATTTTGACATATAGATATTACATAAATACTTGGAATACTGAAAAATTAGCAAGGGGTTGAATTTATTATATAAATAAACCCTAAACAAATATAATCTCACCAGGGTCTTTGATTGTTGTTATATTTTCTTTCCTTCTCCTTTCCTTTCAATAATTTCTTCTTTGTTTTTATTTTATTTGTCTGATTTTCATTATGGTTGAAATGGACAAAGAAAATAAAGATCCGAACTCGCCCATTCCTTCCCCTCCTTTTAATAATTTGCACCATACCGTCACCAATGTTATGAATACCATACTATTATCGATACCAAATTTAGTTTTGGTATAGTACTGTATCAGTACTGGTTAATATTGGGTACTGCTTTTGGTAATTTTTTAAATTTATAAAGTAGTCCCTGGATTTTTTTAAATT